>MCJB01001514.1:79264-292954 GCA_002018475.1 Nicotiana obtusifolia | reverse complement strand
GGGGGGGGGGGGGGGGGGACTGTTGGCTATCGCAATCATGAGGTTGATGCCACGATCGCGGAATGAATTTGGTCAGTAGCTTTGGTTTGTGCTTTGCGAACGCAAAGCAGAGGTCGCGTTCGTGGAGGGTACTGCTAGGCAGTGTATTTAGGATGCTATTCCTAGATTTTGAATCATTTATCTCACATTTTGAGCTCTAGACTTGAAGAGGGGTGATTTTGCTTGGAGATTTTCATACAAGACTTTGGGTATGTAATTTCTACTCATTTTTTGTATTATTTCAAGAATCTACATGAATTATTAACACCTAAAATATAGAATTTTGAGATGGAATTTGGGGTTTTGACTACACTTTAAGTGAGTCTATTTTGGGGATTTGAGAATCTATGTGGACTCAGTTTTGGATCTAATTGTATATTTGGACTCGGCAAATTATGGTCATCGAATTCTGGTATTAATTCCATATTTCAGGCGCGCGAGCCCGTGTTGACTTTTTGGAATTTTTCAAAAATCGAAGCTTTAAGGATTGAAATCGCTTTCTATAGCATTGTTTGACTTCCTTGGTTGATGATTGGCTTGGATTTACATGATTGGAGGGCTAGAGAGAGATTTCTATGCGATTTGTGGTTGAAGGCTAGCTGGACAAGGTAAGTATCTTGCCTAATCTTGTTGAGAGAATAGCCCTTAGGATATGACATTGTTTGCCTAATTGAAAAGTGTGAGATGCAACATATATGTGAGGTGGCGAGCGTATATACGGGTGTTATGTATGATTCATGACCTGAATAGTCTTTAGGTTGTGCTATGCCTTGATTTGGATATTGTGTTTCTTGCTATCATGATTTATATGTTTGTATGACTACATGAATTCTGTGAATCATGCTAGAGATCATGTGTAAGTGTTGATTCCCTATTTGAGCATGATATTTGCTATTATATGGCGCATACGCCTGATCTCAGATGTAGTTATACACTCACACATGCATACACCTTAGCATGTTATCTTCTTCAGTCTATGAGTATGTGATTTGATACCATTAATTGTATACATATGTGCGACGACACGATAGGTCATTTTGAGTACTAGCCTTAATTTTACTGTTTTGAGACCTCCCATAGATTCATTTGATGTTTATTAATTTGCGTGTGTGGTCCATTTCGCTATTCAGAAAGCTTTTATGTGAAATTTAAAAGAAAATATGATTTTTGACTTAAAAATGAAGCTAGAGTTGACCACGGTCAATAATTTTGGTAAAAGCCCTCAGTCGGTGTTTTGACGATTCTAGTAGGTTTGTATGATATTTTGGACTTGTACGCACATTTGGTTGGATTTGGGGTGACCGAGTTTCGGGGCATTACGTGAAAGATTGTGAAAATTGAATTTTAAGTTGAAATTCTTGAGTTTTGATGATCGATTCTTGTTATTTGATGTTATTTTGATTATTTGAGGTAGCGAGCAAGTTTGTAGGATGTTATTACACTTAGGTGCATTTTCAGTTTTGAGCCCGAGGGGCTCGGGGAAGTTTTGGATGTGTTTTGGGAAGTTTTGGAATGGCTGGTAGCAGGTGTTGTTGGTATGGGTCTGTAGATCTCATATTTTCCAGGTTTGGCTCGCATTTGCAAGCTCGCTTTTGCGGTTAATGGATCGCATCTGCGATATAATGGGGCTGGGTTGGGTGTCTTCGCATTTGCAAGGCTAGGTTCGCTTTTGCAGACTTGGGCATTCGCATTTGCGAATATTATGGTCGCATTTGCGACCCCTAGCGTTTAGGAAAGCTTCTCACATGCGAAGCATTTATCCGCACTTGCGATTGGGTGCTCGTCGCATCTGTGAAAAATATGTCGCGTTTGCGACTACAGTGACTCTGATGCACTAATCGCACTGCGATCAATGTGTCGCATTTGCGAATATTGCAATTCCGAACAACATCTGCAGCTAGGTAAATGTTTGTAAAATCGGGCCTTAGCTCATATTACACCATTTTTCAATCCTAATTATATTAGAGGCAATCTTTTAGGAACTTTTTCTTCCCAAACTCATTAGTAAGCATCTTTATCTAGTTTTTAATCAATTTTAATTACTTTTCATCAATTTTTAACATCAAATCTATGTATTTCATGGTAGAAATTAGGGATTTTTGGTAGAATTTAAGGATTTTGTAAAATTGAGGTTGGATTTCGAAACAACTCACATAACGGGGCTCGGGGGTGAATGGATAATCGGAATTTGGTCCGAATATTGGATTTTGACCAAGCGAGCTCGGGGTTAAATTTTGTTGACTTTTTCAATTTAGCTAAAGAATGAACCTTTTTCATTTGTGGTGGTTTCTAATGCTTATTTTGAATTGTCGGATTGGTTAGATTTGGTTGGTTTGAAGGCCTGTTCGAAAGGAAAAGTCGTGGTTGGTTATTGATTTGGTTGCGGAATGAAGTAAGTGTCGTGCTTAACTTTGACTTGAAGGAAATAGAACATGTTGGTTTATTTGCTATGTGAATTATGTGTGGGGACTGTGTATATGCAAGGTGACGAGTGTATACGTGTTGTCATGGGTTAAAACATGCGGGTTGTGCTATTTACCTTTATGTTATTGCTTATTCTATGTTTATATATCATTACCTGCTTTGAATTCTACATGAATGTACTTGATATTCATGCCTTATTTGTTATCTGTCATTTAGTTGTTACATATTTTGGTTTTGTCATTCTTCAATCAATATCTGCTTACCAGTTATATGTTCCTACCTGTATTGATTGCATATTTTCATTGTTTCATTCCTATACTTGCTTTTATTATATTTACCTTACTTGTTGTACTTTATTATATTGTGTCCGGTTGTGTAAGTCCTTTAGTGTTTCTTGTATGAATGAATTGTCGAGGTTTGTGAATATGAGGAATTGGTTATTCTTTGTTTGTACTGGTAATTCCTGGGTGTTTTACACACTTATTTCCTTTTATGTTGAGATTAAAGAACTTGACTATGTTGAGTTGTTCATGTTTAATTAGTTGATATTGGGAATGGGTTGCGTGTCGCTGTGGTATTGAAATGAATTTCCAATGGCAACGTGTTGCATGCCACAACAGATATTGATATGATATTGGGATCGGGATACACGCCACAACAGATATTATGATAATGTGGGGATCGAGTTGTGCGCCAAAATGGAGTATGAATTGTTGTAATGTCTGTAGTTGTGGTATTCCATGTCGGTATTGTGATATAAAGATGTTGAGATGATGTTATTCTGGGGCCTTCTATTAGTTGACCTTCGGGTCCCGTTCTGAAGATTTTAGTTGTTTTCTCTATATTTCTGATTTATTTCATTTATTATTTGTACATGTTTATAGTGAGTTTCTTGTCATAGCCTCATCACTACTTCGTCGAGGTTAGGCTCGACATTTACAAAGTACATGGGGTCAGTTGTACTCATACTATACTTCGGCACTTCTTGTGTAGATCCCTGTAGCGATCCGACCAGTTGCATCCCGTTCGATGGTTCGAGGGCATGAGTAGCTTTGTATGATGTATTACGACTTGTGTGTATCGTCGATTTTGGTTTTCGGGTGATTCGGAATTAATTTGGAAGAATGATTCTCATACCAAAAGCTTTAAGTTGGAAGAGTTGACCAAGTTTGGCTTCTGTGTATTTGACCCTGGATATGAGTTTTGATGGTTCCATTAGGTCCGGATGGTGATTTTGGACTTGGGCGTATGCCCGTATTTGCATTTGGATGTTTCTGAAAGGTTTTGGCACTAATTGGCGAAAGTTGGCAATTTGAAGATTTGCAAGGTTCATAAGTTTGACCGAGAGTTGATTTTGATGATATCGGGTTCAGATTATTGTTCTAGGAGTTGGAATAGGTTCATTATGTAATTTGGAACTTATGTGCAAAATTTGAGGTCATTCTGGATTGATTTGATATGATTCAGTGCTATTTTGGAAGTTAAAAGTTCAAAAAATCATAAAGTTTGATTTGAGGTGTGATTCGTGGTTTTGATATTATTAGTAATTTGAGGTCTCGAGTAAGTTCGTGTTATGTTTTGGGACTTGTTGGTATGTTTGGCGGGTTCCTGAGGGGATCAGGTGAGTTTCGGGGTGGTTTCAGATGATATTTAGGCCCTATTCAACTGTTGGTTTTTGGCTACAAGGGTGTACATCGTGATCGCGGAGCTCTGGGCCACGATCGCGAAGAGTAAATTGGAATATTGGACTTGTGAATCGCATTTGCGGAGGAAGCTTCGCGTTCGCAAAGAAGAAATTTCTACTGTCACTGAGCTGATTTTGGAAGCTTATATCCTGTAATCTATAAGAAATTTTGATGTGATCCTAAAACGAAAGTTGTAGCCTTTGTTTCTAGTTTTCAGAAAATCAAACCATTTGTTATTTGGAGTTATATACAAAAAGTTATGGCTGATATACTACAGGCTTTCTAAGAAGAGTTTGGGAAGGGTAATGGACTTTGTTCATCACGATCGCGGGGAAATGGCCGCGATCGCGAAGGGTAAAAATTAGTGCTGGACAATTTTGGAACCGCGGTTGCGAGGTTGGTGACCGCGATAGCATAGGGTACCACTAGGCAGTGCATATAAGTACTCTATCTCAGACCTTTGAGTTATTTTATCACATTTTGAATTGGGAGCTCAAATTTAGGAGATTTTGGAGAGGATTTTCAGATTTGATTATATTTCAGGATTCTGTCTTGATTTTGGAATTTGATTGATGATTTTAGAAGAGAAATTGGGGGGGGGGGGTTGTCTAGATTTTTCTAAAAGTGAATATTTGATATTTGAACATCGATTCGGAATCGGATTTGAGTGAAATTAATATAATTGGACTCGTAATTTAATAGGTTGTCTGAATTTGTGAGTTTGGTCGGGTTTCGAGGTGCAAGCCCGAGTTTGACTTTTTTGTTGACTTTGAGTTTTTGATTAAAGATTAAACCTTCATCGTCTGGGTTTGTTCCCTCTAGCATTATTTGATGTTTTGAGGTGCTTTGGGCCAGTGTCGAGCCGTTTGGACGATCATTTGCGCGGGATGGCATTTCAAGAGTATTGTTCAGCTTGTTCGGCATTTGATTTGGCTTGCTTGAGGTAAGTATCTTATCTAATCTTGTGTGAGACACTAGTTGTGTGAGTTATTTGTGATAGCCGCGTGCTATGGTGCGCATATGTATGGGGATTGAGCCCATGTGCGAGTACCAGGGTATTTATCAACGCTCGGGGTAGTGCTTAGGCTATGATATGCCTTGAATTGACTGTTAAGCTTTAAGTTGTGATATTTCTCATATTTGTAGCCCTATTGTGAACTATTTGATCCATGTTTGAGTTTACATAGAGGCTAATTCCCTGAATGAACTTGATGTTTGCTATTTTCGTTATGAAATTGTCGAGTTGAGCTATGACAGCACACTTTGCACAGGCATACACCTTAGCATGTCACTTATACCAGTCCAGGATTATGAAATTTGACGTTCTTGATCATGTACATATATTTTTGCACATCTACTTTATGTGTGATATGGGTTGGACTGGTGGCCTGGGACCACGCCGGACGGATTGTGTTGTTATGCCTGTGACTATGACGAGCGGATTGTGTTGTTATGCATGTGACCATGCCGGGCGAATTGTGATGTTGAGCCTGTGACCATGCCGGACAGATTATGGTTATTGGTACATGAGTTATCCGTGCAACACGTGAGTTGTCTGTGCGGATCCAGATATAGATATTATGGCATGTGGGTTATTCGTGCAGCACGTGAGTTGTTCGTAGGGTTGATATTGAGCCTGTGACTACGCCGGACGGATTATGATATTGAGCCTATGACCACGCCGGGCTGATAGCATGTTGAAATGGTCGTGCTTGCGTGTGGATATGGATCCATCCCCTTAGGGTCATCCTTTCATGTTTCTCTTTTGATGGTGTACACACGGATTATGAGAAATCGACGGGTTTATGGTTGATGTGACCTCTAGAAGATCTAGTTATTGGTTTGGTTCGATTGCTGAGATTCTGATGTGGGCCGAAGAGCTGTGGTGTGATTTCTATTAGCATTGGGTTGTGCGCCACGACAAATCGATATTAGGTTATTGCATATTATTTTTGTTTGCAATTTCCTTTACTGTTTACCTGATTTTTTGCATATCTTCCTTATATGCTGGATTGTCGACCGAGCAAAACACTTAAAAAACAATTATGAGCATCAAGGTGGTTTTATCTGTGTATTTCTGATTTGACCCTATATCTGTTCTATACTTGTTGGAAATTTATGAACTTGTACAGGTGACTGGTGTACATCATTTATATTTGTTGCTTCTATTACCTCACCGAGGTTAATTATCATACTTATTGAGCACATGGGGTCGATTGTACTCATACTACAGTTCTGTACCTTGTGTGTAGATCTTGGAGCTGAGATGCTGTGATGACGGGAGATGGCCTTGAAGATGTACCTGCGTTCCGGATATGGCTAACGGTTGTCCTTGGTAGCTTTAGATTTGAATTTTGTTTATGCATATTCCAAACAAATGTTGTATTACTTCATACCAGCTTGCAAATCTAAGTCTTAGTGGTCTGTGACTTGTACTACCAGTCCTTGGGTTATTGTATAGAGATTCAGTTACTTCACTTATTGATTCATATTATTCTCATTTGAATTGTGTTTACTGTTATTTTGCTTATGAAGCACGTCGGGTAGGTGCCATCACGACTAGTTAGATTTTGGGTCGTGACAAGTTGGTATTAGAACTCTAGGTTTAAAGGTTCTACGAGTCATGAGCAAGTTTCTAGTAGAGTCTTGCAGATCGGTATGATGACGTCCATACCTATCTTCGAGAGGCTATAGGACACCTAGGATAAACTTCTCGTCTTTTTTTCCTTATTGTGCGGCATTGATTCAGCTTGAAGCATATCTCTTTGAATTCCTTCCACTCACTCGTATGTTATGTGAGCGCTCGATATCAGTTATGCATCGACGACTTGTGATTCCATGGATGAGGTGTGAGATGTGTTCTTTATGTTGTGAATATGGGCTAGTCTGGAGGACTTGAGGCCTGGTTCAGACCACAGCTTGGGCTCGATGGTTTTGGTTGTGTGAGCATGTGTTTTTGGACTTATACGTTCGGTAGTGTCCCTAGAGGGGGATTTATGGCTCGGTGAATGGTTGGATGGCTATATGATGAGTATGATGTGACTGCGGGATGTGTTCAGATGGCTTGGATGTGAGGAGAAGAGTTTGTTTGGAATGTGGAAAGGACTATTGGGTGCTTGATTTCTGTCTTGATGTATTGTTCGGTCCTGAGTTACGAGTATGGTAGGGATCTTTCAGTTGTTCATTTGTGAAATGAAGTGTGTTCTTATGTCTTGTTGACGAGTTCAGATTCGGTAAGATTTAATGATTGCATAGTAATTGTGGCCATGAAAAGGGCATAGAGAGATGCCAGGTTGAGACTAAGCAGGTGGGTTATCTCTTGCGGGATGTTTTGAGGTTGTGTGATTCTTGTGATGATTATGTGGAAAGTTTCTTTCTACCAGTGATTTGTATGTGTTGCAATTTGAGTTTGGATTGCTTGAGGAAGTTGGCTTGACTTTCACGAGGGTGAATGTGAGTTTAGCAAATGATTTGATGTATGTTATGATTAGTGCTATGTGAGTTCATGAAGGATTTGTCTGAATTACGGTGCGAGATCATGGCAGTTATGGAGTAGTATTGTCACAACCCAAATTGGAGGGCCATGACTAGCACCCGACCATACTTGCCGAGCACCAACGTATATTTTATCTAACCTTCTTTATTATCTTTTAGAGCTGACGAGATCAATATAAATAGTAGACATAGATCATGGACAACCAACAATAAAATATGATGGCATGAACATACATAACATGGGATGACCAGACAATCAAGAAACTGTATATAAGGTACGGGCTACCACGCTACCATGAAAGACTATACAACAAAAACCAGCCAACAAGGCATACCAAACTAAGAGATAACATAAGAACAATGTAAGTACTGCTAGCAACAACATTAACGTCAATCGTTCCATAAGAGGGGAAACAATGTAAGTACTGCTAGCTTCTAAAAGTAGAGTTTCTTTGGAAGCTCGTTCATTACATCATGTACCATCGGAGTCGTGAAAAAGAAGGAAAGGGATAGCCTCACATACCTTGTATATACTGCCCCAATCTCAAGCTATGCAACTGTCACAACTCCTTAGTCTACAGTAAGAGAAACGATACTATCGTTATCATTTAAGCGTCATAACTATTATGTATTGACCACAACCTATTTTACGATGAAACGGACAACAGCTCCCCTATATATATGACTTCACACAATTCAAAAAAATTACCAAACAGCCCAAACAACATCAATAATAATCATATTGAGCCTTTCAAAAATGTCCACGCACAAGCTAATCACTTCATACATACGATGGCCACCGTAGTTGTCTCAAACGACCCGGAAATGTTACAAAGAACTATCAGCCCACAACCCTAAATCTATATGGTGTTTCTCCACACCCTTCTTCCTCCAAAACTCCACAAAACAGTAGTAAAACACGTAGCCCAACATCAACACAAAACAGTCCGCTACAAGTGAATAACTCGAACTCATGGCTTCCGATCACCGTCCCGTGAGTTCTTACATGTATAGAACAAATTACCATGAATTCACAGGAGAGAAAATGTATGAAAGAGAGCAGTAAACTTACCTTACTTGTTGGATAAATCAGCCCTTTCCTTGGTTCTTCAAACTCTAGGTTTCACCCCCAATTACATCTCCCTGACCAAATCCGCCTACATTAGGATTACTCGTTAATGGTTGATCAAATTTTTCGGGTAAACCTAGAGGTTCTTAATACACCCAAGAGGTATTTTTTTAAGGTATTTGAATCATATAATATCCGTATCATAAGTCTTGAAGTCAAACGAGTTATAAAACAAAAGTCGACAAAAGTTGTCGCAACTTAGGTTCATAATTTTACTTAAACATTAGGTCAAATGTTTCTAAGCTTTTCCCCCAATTTACAAGGAATAACGGGGTGATCTACCTACCAAATTAAATATCTATGAGTCTAGTTTCCAACACATTAAACCGTTTGTCAATACGATCTCGGAGTATAGAGATAATTGTATTTCCGCAGACCTGCGCAGATTGGTAGGTGACAAGTAGGTGCATCACCTACTAGCCAAAATTAGTGGACAAAATTAAAAGTCCTAAAGTCGGACAAGAGAGGAATTTTAAGGGATTATAAACTCAGTTATTTCACCCTTATATCACTTTAGACCAATAGGTTTAACTTCTTATCATCTCAAAGATAATTACTTCTTGGATTTATGTTACATAACATATGGCATGAACTAACACGTGTGGATATGGGTTGTAACACCCTCCCTCCCTAGGAACATTCGTCCTCGAATGTAAGGGTTCATGGGGAGTTTAAATCATCGTGGATTCCGACCGAGTTTCTCTCATAAATAGAGGACGAACTTGCGAGCAGTTAACTCAACGTATGGCCTTACAAGAGTATGCAAATTTATGGATATGTACATTATCTGCATATCCCCATTTTGTATTAAGGAAGAGTATTCTCAAGCTATTGCTTACCTCATAGAGCTGTTCCACCTTCTAATGCATCCTGTGTTCCCCTAGCATCCTTGTTATCTTTATTCTAGAACAGGTAAGGGTATTTAGACTTCATCTCCTCTTCTGTTTCCCATGTAATTTCTTCCATATTCTTGTTCCTCCACAATACTTTGACGGAAGCTACATCTTTTGTTCTCAGCTTGCGGACTTGTCGATCTAATATAGCCACTGGCACTTCTTCATATGATAGATCCTCTGTAACTTGTACATCTTTGATAGGGACGACTCGAGAAGGGTCTCCAATACATTTCCTCAATATAGATACATGGAATACCGGATGGATAAATTCCAATTCGGATGGCAATTCTAACTCATAAGCAACATGTCTAATTCGTCGAAGAATTTTATACGACCCGATATACCTTGGACTCAGCTTACCTTTCTTCCCAAAACGCATAACATCCTTCATTAGTGAGATCCTCAGGAAAACCCAACCACCAACCTCAAACTCCAGATCACGACGTTGGACATCGGAATAAGACTTTTGCCTGCTTTGTGTCGTCCTCAATCGTTCTTGTATCACCTTCACCTTCTTAATGGCTTGGTGAATCAAATCTGGCCCATATAATTCTGTTTCACCGATTCGAACCATCCAACTGGTGATCTACATCTCCTCCCGTATAGTGGCTCGTATGGGGCCATTTTAATACTGGAATGGTAGCAATTATTGTAGGCGAATTCTATGAGTGGAAGATGGTCATCCCAATTTACCTTAAAATCTAGAACACATGCTCGTATCATATCTTCCAGTGTCTGAATGGTATGTTCAGCTTGTCCGTCAGTCTGCAGATGAAATGCAGTGCTGAGATTCACTTGCGTGCCTAAACCCTTCTGAAAAGACCTCCAAAAGTTAGCCGTAAATTGAGCTCCTCGTTTTGATATAATAGATATCGGCACACCATGAAGCCTAACAATCTCCTTGATATACAACTTCGCATAATCTTCAGCCGTGTAAGTTGTTTTAACTGGTAGAAAATGGGCACATTTTTTAAGTCGATCAATTATCACCCAGATGGAGTCAAACTTATGATAAGAGCGAGGTAATCCAATAATGAAGTCCATATTAATCACCTCCCATTTCCAGGTCGGAATCTCTATATTCTGAAGCAATCCACCGGGTTTCTGATGTTCTATCTTTACTTGTTGACAATTGGGACACTGGGCTACAAATTTTGCAATAGACTTCTTCATGCTATCCCACCAATACTGCTCTTTGACATCATGATACATCTTTATCGAGCCGGGATGGATGGAATATCGGGATTGATGAATCTCATTCATAATCTTCTCTCGCAACCCTGCCACATTAGGCACACATAATTGGCCCTGGTATCTCAATGTCCCATCTCCTCCAATCTCAAAAGCCGTAATTTTACACTGCTGAATGCTCTCTTTCAATCGTACTAAGATAGGATCTTCATATTGCTGTGCTTTTACCTCCGCTACCAAAGATGATTATGAAGTATTATGTACAGTAACACCTCCGTCATCAGAGTCTAATAATCTGATTCTCATATTGTCTAGATGATGAAGCTCTTTAGTCAACCCCCATCTACCTGCTTCAATGTGTACTAAGCTTCCCATTGACTTACGGCTAAAAGCGTCTGCCACAACATTGGCTTTACCGGGATGATACAATATCTCGACGTCGTAGTCTTTCAGTAATTCGAGCCACCTACGCTGCCTCAAGTTCAACTCCTTCTGATTGAAGATGTATTATAAACTCTTGTGATCTGTGTAGATGTCAACATGGACGCCGTATAAGTAGTTCCGTCATATCTTCAAAGCATATATTACTGCAGCCAATTCCAAATCATGGGTTGGATAATTCTTTTCATGCTTCTTCAATTGTCTTGATGCATAAGCATTCATCTTCCTACGCTGCATCAATACGCACCCCAAACCTATACATTAGGCATCACAATATATCACATAACCTTCTGTTCCTTTGGGAAGAGTGAGCACTAGGGCGGATGTCAATCGATTCTTCAGCTCCTGAAAACTACGTTCACAAGCGTCAGACCATTTGAACTTGGTAGCTTTCTGTGTTAACTTAGTCAATGGTGCTGATATAGAGGAAAACCCTTCTACAAACCGCCTATAATATCCTGCTAGCCCCAGGAAGCTGCGGACTTCTGATGGCGTTGTAGGTCTCGGCCAATTTTTTTAATGCATCGATCTTCTGAGTATCGACACTAATACCCTCGTCAGATATCACATGGCCAAGGAATACTACTGAGTTTAGCCAGAATTTACATTTGGAGAGCTTAGCATATAACTTATGATCCTGAAGCGTCTGTAATACTATCTGCAAGTGGCCCGTATGTTCCGCCTCCGAACAAGAATACACCAGAATGTTATCAATGAATACAATCACGAACACATCAAGATAGGGCCTGAATACAGTATTCATGAATCCATAAAGGCTGCTGGTCATTCGTTAGCCCGAACGGCATCACCAAGAACTCAAAGTGACCATATCTTGTCCGGAAGGCCGTATTTGGAATATCCTTCTCCTTAACCCTCACCTGATGATACCCTGAACGTAAGTCAATCTTGGAGAAATACTTGGCACCCTGGAGTTGGTCAAAAAGGTCATCAATTCTTGGAAGTGGATACTCGTTCTTTATAGTAAACTTATTCATCTGTCGATAGTCGATACACATCTGTAACGACCCATCTTTCTTCCGCACGAATAGGACTGGCGCACCCCAAGGTGAAGTGCTAGGCCTAATGAAGCCCTTATCCAACAAGTCCTTCAACTGCGCCTTCAACTCTCGCAACTCTGCTGGGGCCATTCTGTATGGAGGGATAGAGATCAGTTGAGTGTCAGGCAACACATCAATGCTAAACTCAATCTCCCTTTCAGGAGGAAGGCCTGGGAGTTCATCTGGGAAAACATCTGGAAATCCATTGACCACGGGGATTGATTGTGGAGTAGGCGGCTTTGCCTTCGCATCCCTAACGCGAACAAGATGATAAATATAACCTTTTGAGATCATTTTCCTTGCCTTAAGATAGGAAATAAACCTACCTTTCGGTGTAGCAATGTTCCCTTTCCATTCAATGATGGGTTCACCAGGAAATTGAAACCTAACCATCTTCGCACGACAGTTAACATTTGCATAGCATGAGGCCAACCAGTCCATTCCCATTATCTCATCGAAATCAACCATTTCTAACTCAAATAAATTTTCCAAGGTTTGACGACTACAAATCGTCACAGTGCAACCTCTATATACCCTTCTAGCAATCACAGAATCTCCTATTGGAGTAGATACCGCAAGGGGTTTACTTATCAATTCAGGTTCAATGCCAAACTTATTAGCCACAAAGGGTGTAACATATGATAATGTAGATCTCGGATCAATCAGCGCATATACATCATAAGAAAACACAGATAATATACCTGTAACAACATCTGGAGACGACTCGAGATCCTGTCGACCTACTAGAGCATAGGTTCGATTTTGAGCACCACTCGAACTTGGCCCTGCACCTCTACCTCTACCATGACATGTCGACTGCTGAAAACCCCGTGCAGGAGGTCGAACTGATGAGGAAGAACCAGACACAGATCCAGTCGGCTGAGCCATACCATCACCTCCTCTGTTAGGACAATCCCGCATCATATGGCCAGGCTGACCGCAAGAATAACATGCATCAGAACCTCGACGGCATAGTCCAAAGTGGGACTTGCCGCACTGATCACAACGTGGTGTTGGGGGTCTCGTCTGACTAGTATCCGTGTGATGTTGCGAGCCTGATGCCCGCGAACTCTGACCTGGACCAAAATAGGTAAATCGATCATATCGAGGTCTCTGAAACTGTGGAGGAGCACTAGCTACAGGTGGCGCCGAACTCCTCGAAGACTGGGGCTTGACGCTGCCTCTGAAGTCATCAAAATACCTTGCAAATCTTGCCCTCTTATGCTGGCCCCTATCCTGCTCCCTATCTGCCCTCTGCTGGCGTTTACGATCCTCTAGGGTCTAGGCATAAGCTTGAATATAGGAAATATCCATGCCCTTTACTAAGGAGGCTGTCGTGCACTCATTTATCAGATGTGGTCCCAACCCGTTCACGAACAAATGAACCCTATCACTCATCTCGGCCACCATATGGGGAGCATACCTTGCTAAAGAATCAAACTGCATATTGTACTCTCTCACACTCATATTACCTTGTCTAAGGTTCAAGAACTTATCAGCTCTAGCTCGTCGTATCTCAACTGGCAAGTAGTGACGAAGAAAGGCCTCAGAAAATTCCTCCACACAGCTGGAGGAGCGTTCGAACCCCTGGATCTCTCCCAACTATCATACCAGAGAACCGCTAAATCCTGTAGCCAATAAGAAGCCAACTCTACTGCCTCTGTATCACTAACATGCATAAACCGTAGTGTACGATGAACCTGGTCAATAAAAGTCTACGGGTCCTCCTTGGGGTCTGATCTGGTAAACACTAGAGGGTCTATTAATAAAATCACGAACTCTCGTACTAATTGGTTTATCAACAGCACCTGTATTCTGCCTCTGAGCCTGAGCAGCTACCAAGCTAGTCCAATAACTGCAAAGCACTCCGCATATCCTGGTCTGTAGTGCCGGACGGAGGAACTAGAGGTGCTGGGTGCCTCCTAATATCCTCTGGAGGAGACGGAGTAGATGAGGTATGAGACGGCATCTCGCTCTGAGCCTCACTTTGGCCTACTCTGGCTTGGGGCACCTGACTGGTACCCTCTCGGAGCTGTACCAAGCCGTCTACTAATTGTTTGCTTCCTAGTCGAAGGCATCACCAAAAGAAAATAAGATGAATATTAGAGACGAACACTTACGACTCAACTCTACGCACGATCTAGATTTAGGAAGAAGGTAACAACCCTAGATGTCATGTAGCCTCCTGATTATAAATGTGGCGCGCTACACATCCATAATCAAGACTCTGCTAGACACGGCTCATAGACAATCCCTAGGACAGACTGGCTCTGATACCAAGTTTGTCACGACCCAAACTGGAGGGCCATGACTAGCACCCGACCATACTTGCCGAGCAACAACGTACATTTTATCTAACATTCTTTGTTATCTTTTAGGGTTGACGAGATCAATATAAATGGTAGACATGGATCATGGACAACCAACAATAAAATATGATGGCATGAACATACATAACATGGGATGACCAGACAATCAAGAAACTGTATATAAGATACGGGCTACCACACTACCATGAAAGACTATCCAACAAAAACCAGTCAACAAGGCATACCAAACTATACATGAGTCGACACCTGTCTATGAGCCTCTAAAGGAACATAAGTACTGCAACATAGCCGGAACAGGGCTAATGTCTATAACAAAAATGCATACCCAGACCACGACAAGTCCGGAGAAGGGATCTCGCCAATCACCGCTGAACTGGACAGCCTACTGTGGTGGAGGAGCTGCACCTGCCTGTCTATGAGGACCTGCAGCACGACATGCAGCATCCACAAATAAAAGGACGTCAGTACGAATAAAGTACTGAGTATATAAGGTAGGGAACCATAAGTACGAACAGTAATGTAAGCAGGGATAGAGAATATACAACATGTAACCTCTGGGTACCTCTGAGGGCTACTGACATGAAATGCATGATACATATGTATATATACATAAAATTTTAAAACATACGCCTCTGTGGGCATCATCATCATCATCATATCATACCCAGCCGTAATAGGCTCGGTGAAAACGTACCCGGCGATCATAAGGCTCGTAGAATCGTACCCGGCCACGTGGAGCTCGGTAAAACCCAACTGATCAATGGTTGCACAATAAGTGTCGTACCCGACCGACTATAGCACGGCTCAGTAGAGTAAAATAGATACATATATATAATGCATGGTCGGCTCATGAAAATACGTTCTAAGCCTTTTGGAGTGACGTAAGGTTGGTATACTCTATACACGTTATTAGGACTAACTCTTCACCATGAACCTTATAAGAATCAGGAAGTACTAACAACATTGATAACATAAGAACAAGAGAAGCAACATTAACATCAATCGTTCCATAAGAGGGGAAAAAATGTAAGTACTGCTAGCTTCTAAGAGTAGAGTTTCTTTGGAAGCTCGTTCATTACATCATCTACCATCGGAGTCATGAAAAAGAAGGAAAGGGATAGCCCCACATACCTTGTATATACTGCCCCAATCTCAAGCTATACAACTTTCACAACTCCTTAGTCTACAGTAAGAGAAACGATACTATCGTTATCATTTAAGCGACATAACTATTATGTATCGACCACAACCTATTTTACGATGAAACGGACAGCAGCTCCCCTATATATATGACTTCACACAATTCAAAACAATCATCAAACAGCCCAAACAACATCAATAATAATCATATTGAGCCTCCCAAAATAGTCCAAGCACAAGCTAATCACTTCATACATACGATGGCCACCGTAGTCGTGTCAAACAACCCGGAAATGTTACGAAGAACTATCAGCCCAAAACCCTAAATCTATATGGTGTTTCTCCACACCCTTCTTCCTCCAAAACTCCACAAAACAGTAGTAAAACACGTAGCCCAACATCAACACAAAACAGTTCGCTACAAGTCCGCTACAAGTGAATAACTCGAACTCACGGCTTCCGATCACCGTCCCGTGAGTTCTTACATGTATAGAACGAATTACCATGAATTCACAGGAGAGAAAATGTATGAAAGAGAGCATTAAACTTACCTTACTTTTTGGATAATTCATCCCTTTCCTTGGTTCTTCAAACTCTAGGTTTCACCCCCAATTAGAACTTGAAAGAGAGGGAAAATCGATTAGGGTTTGTGTGGGATTTTTGGGGAGGGGTTGCAGGGGTTCAATTTGGTTTTGAAGGTCTGAAATAAGGGTGAAATAACTGAGTTTATAATCCCTTAAAATTCCTCTCTTGTCCGACTTTAGGACTTTTAATTTTGTCCTCTAATTTTGGCTAGTAGGTGATGCACCTACTTGTCACTTACCAATCTGCGCAGGTCTGCGGAAATACAATTATCTCTATACTCCGAGATCGTATTGACAAACGGTTTAATGTGTTGGAAACTAGACTCATAGATATTTAATTTGGTAGGTAGATCACCCCGTTATTCCTTGTAAATTGGGGGAAAAGCTTAGAAACATTTGACCTAATGTTTAAGTAAAATTATGAACCTAAGTTGCGACAACTTTTGTTTCATAACTCGTTTGACTTCAAGACTTATGATACGGATATTATATGATTCAAATACCTTAAAAAAAGACCTCTCGAGTGTATGAAGCACCTCTAGGTTTACCCGAAAATATGAGTTACAACATCCTTGATTCGTTTAACTCCTAATACTTGTTAATCACCCTTGTACACTCTTATATCACTTAAGACCAATAGGATTAACTTCTTATCATCTCAAAGATAATTACTTCTTGGATTTATGTTAAATAACATATGGCATGAACTAACACTTGTGGATATGGGTTATAACAAGTATTGTGGGTTATCGGATGTTTTGTTCTATGACTTCGAGCCAAGTGGGGGAGTCTACTATTGGTGATTTGATTGCATGATTATGTGTTATATTAGTTCTGGTCTGAGGCATACTTGTGGGTCGGTTATGATTTGAAGAGGCTGATTTCGAGGATGACTCGAGGAAGGAAATATCTAGATGTATAATATATTACACTTTACGGATGTGTGGAAATCTTGGGATGATTCTGGTATGGTATTCGAGGTGGAGGTAGTATTCATGAAGTACGGATTTCACTCAGTTGCTCAGAGGCGCGAGTTACTTCTTAAGCGATTTGTGTGCTAATGGAGCACAAGTCGTTCGACCCGTTTTGGTGGTACATTAGAGATTTGGGCATAGTGGATGACTCTTGAAGAGGTTCTAATGGGTTCAAGATTTATATGTGGTATTTGAGGAATTTTCAGATTTGTAAATTGCTAAAATATGGGATTTGTAGTGGATGGTGTCGAGACTTGTGGTATTTATATACCATTATCGATTCTACATCTTAGTATTAGAAAGGTAAAGGAAACAATATCAAATTCACATAAGGTCTCTTCGGAGTGGGTATCTCGGATGCGGCATTTTTGGATACTTAAGAGGGAATACAATGGCTTATGGGCTTTCGGCAATATGGTTCCATGCTAGGATCTCTTGTGGTGAGCGTTGGGTTATAGATCATAGTGTACCGGAAATGAGAAGTGTTAACTTGAAAGCTAGTCGAGAGGAACTCAAAGAAATAGATCATCTTGGTAGTGGTTTAGATCGGCATGGTAATGGGAATGATCAGTTTTCTTGGTGTGGTTCTACCGGTGTTTTGTGGAAATACTCTTAGGATGAGTCACCTGCGTGACTTGGTTAAGTTAGATAGGTTCGGTTCTGATGACTTGGTCTTGTGCTAATGGGTTTCAAAGAGTTCTCGATGATTTCTACCACGATTTGAGATGGATATTTTTTACCGACATAATGAGTATGTTGCGTATCATGATTTTCTCCTGGATGGGATCAAGTGGAATGTTCTTGACTGATTGAGTATGTATCCTGCCTGTGAATCAGAGTTGATATTGGGATTCTCGTGCTTTCATTTGATGGTATGTTAGAAAAGATTTTCATGTGCAAGTTTGCGGTTCAGTTTCGACGGGAAGGCCATGAGATCTAGATAGTATGGACGGTTTCTGATGTTTAAAAGAATGATGGCACTATCTGGTATCACCTGAGAAGAGTGCGCATTTCAGAAGGCGCCTTGTGTTTTGACTTACGGATGCTTCATTGGTATTGGTACTCACCTGGTTGATCGACTACTGATGTTATAATATTTCTATATGGCACGGAAGAATTATAGAAGTATTCCTCGTGAGAGGATTGTGTATGAGGGATGTGTTAGTCATTTTAATAGTGGAGCTGGGATTGGATATGGTGATTCATATATTCTAGGGATTTGGAGCCTGGGAGTTCTCAGAGGCATATTGTTCCTTGGTTGCGGCAGGTGAAGGTATGGTCAAGTTAGACAACTAATAGTATGTGTTATGGTTAGGTTATTGTGGACTCTTGGAGGGTTATTTATCTATTTGTGGATGACCAGAGTTGATTTGGGGGCCCATTGGTAGGTCTGACGAGGGTTATCTATTTGTTGGATTTGTTCACTCAGCACATCTATTGTGAAATATGTGTCATCGATTAGAGTGGATCTTATCTGTGTCTGTTGGGTTCCATGTATTGCTCTTTGATGTTGCAATGGGTTGTGAGACTGTTGACTATTTACACACATGATGCGTTTTGTTGGGCCTAGTGGCGAAATTCGAGCGAGATAGTTCATGGAGTGTTGAATGGGTGAATGCGGCTTGGTTATGGTCTTCCGATTTGTGGTATATTGTGCTATCCGTTTCTCCATGATTATGGTCATGCAGTTCGTGTGTTAGTTTTTGATTTGCGTATGGTTGTAGATTTTGAGCATTATGGCTCGAGCATATGATCCCTTGTGTTGATTACGTGTGTTTTTGTTCTCTTTGTGTGATGTGTTCATAGCATTGCACTTGTGGTGGTACCCTTTAGGCTTGCGGAAAGGTTCTCTCATTTGAATCTCTTTCCATTTTTTGGTGCATTTTAGTTGTTGCTTATTGGTGTACGAATTGCATGAGATGTGGCTCTAGGTGTTATTGGTGTGGCATGTCGGTCGAGCAACTTGTACTGGGTGAGATGAGGTTATTGAACCTGTAATGAGCACTATCGAGATTGAGTAAGGTATGTTTGGAGATGTAATATGTCACTAGTCGGCTTAGAATTTGGGCTATGGTTCTTGTTGGGCGAGAGCTCCATAATTTGTTGATTTGATGGGTGGTTATGAGTCTCTACGGGTTTCTTTCATCATTGGCAATGTACAAAGAGTTAGAACAAGGTTTAATTTGATATAAGGTTTGTCACTGGTACCTGATTCGTTATTGAGCAGCTATTATGATCGAAAGTCATTGCTATGAGTATCCGAGTTATGTGGTATACCATGTGGTTACATCTTAGGTTATGGTTATGGCTTTGATACTAGCTTGTTCAGACTTATACAGTGTATGGGTGTGAGAATCGAGTCTCGTAATGGATTTCGGATGTTAGAATTGGGTTTCAAGGTTTATGGACTAAGGTTGAAGGAAGAATCATTGGTTATGCTGAGTTAACGGACTTACATGGATTGGGGTGACGTGGGATCACCCCCGAGTATGTGCATGGTGAGTTTACACAGTGATTTGATATCTTTGGAGTGACTCTTGGCACGTTCGAGGACGAACATATGTTTAACTGAGGGAGAATGTAATGACCCGACTAGTCATTTTGAGCATTTGCATTCTGTTCGATGGTCGAGGGCATGAGTAGCTTCGTATAATGTATTATGACTTGCGTGTATCATCGGTTTTGGTTTTCAGGTGATTCAAAATTGATTTGGAAATATTTTAGAAGCTTAAAGTTGAAAGGGTTGACCAAGTTTGACTTTTGTTTATTTGACCCCGGATAGGAGTTTTGATGGTTCTGTTAGGTCCGGATGGTAATTTTGGACTTAGGCATTTGCCTGGATTTGCATTTGAATGTTTCTGGAAGGTTTTAGCACTAATAGGCGAAAGTTGGCAATTTGAAGGTTTGGAAGGTTTATAGGTTTGATCGGGAGTTGACTTTAATGATATCAGGTTTGGACAACTGTTCTGGGAGTTCGAATAGGTTTGTTATGTCATTTAGAACTTGTGTGAAAAATTGGAGGTCATTCTAGGTTGATTTGATATGATTCAGCGGGAGTTTGAAAATTGAAAGTTCAAAAGTTCATATAGTTTGATTTGAGGTGTGATTCGTGAATTGTTGTTATGTGTGATTAGAGGCATCGAGTAGGTTCGTGATATGTTTTGAGACTTGTTGGTATGTTCGGACGGGGCCCAAGAGGCTCTGGTGAGTTTCAGACCATTTTAGGCCCTTTTTAATTTTGGTGACAAGGATGTACATCGCGATCGCCGAGCTCTAGGCCGCGATCGCAAAGAGTAAAATGGAAAATTAGACCTGTGAATCGCGTTCGCAGAGGATGCTTCTCGTTCGCGAAGAAAACATTTCTGTTGTCACTGAGCTGACTTTGGGAGCTTATATCTTGCAATCTATAAGGAATTTTGATGTAATCCAAAAATGAAAGTTGTTGCCCTTTGTTTCTAGTTTTTGAAAATCAAGACATTTTTCATTTAGAGTTATGCACAAAAGGTTAAATCTTACATACTACAGGTTATCTAGAAAGAGTTTGGGAAGGGTAATGGACATTGTTCATCACGATTGCGGGGAAATGGCCTTGATCGCGAAGGGTAAAAACAGTGTTGAACAATTTTGGAATCGCGGTCATGAGGTTGGTGACTACGATCGCGTAGGGTACCACTAGGCAGTGCATATAAGTACTCTATTTCGGACCTTTGAGTTATTTTATAACATTTTTAGTAGGGGAGGTCGGATTTGGGCGATTATGAAGAGGATTTTCTCCATATGGATTGGCGTAAGTAATTTCTACTCAGATTTATTATATTTTATGATTTTTCTTCAATTTTTGGAATTTGATCGATGATTTTGGAAGAGAAATTGGGGGATTTTTGTCTAGATATTTCTAAAAGTTAATAATTGAGATTTGAACATCGATTCAGAATCGGATTTGAGTGAAATTAGTATGATTGGACTCATAATTTAACGGGTTATTGGAATTTGTGAGTTTGGTCGGGTTTGGAGGTGCGGGCCCGGGTTTGACTTTTAGGTTGATATTGAGCTTGTGACCACGCCGGACAGATTATGATATTGAGCCTGTGACCACGCCAGGTTGATAGCACGTTGAATTGGTCGTGCTTGCATGTGGATATTGATCCATCCCCCGAGGGTCACCCTCTCATGTTTCTCTCTTGATGGTGTACATGCGGATTATGAGAAACCAATGGGTTTATGGTTGATATGAGCTCTAGGAGATCTATTTATTGGTTTGGTTCGGTTACTGAGATTATGATGTGGGCCGAAGAGCCGTGATGTGATTTTTATGGGGATCGGGTTGCATGCCACAATAGATTGATATTTGGTTATTGCATATCATCTTTATTTGTAATTTCCTTGACTATTTACCTGATTTACTTGCATATCTTCCTTATATGCTGGATCGACCGAGCAAAACACTTTTAAAAAGAATTGCGAGTAGCAAGGTCGTTTTATCTGTGTTTTCCTGATTTGACCATATATATGTTCTATACTTGTTGGAAATTTATGAACTTGTACAGGTGACTAGTGTGTAACATTTATAATTCTTGCTTCTATTACCTCGCCGAGGTTAGTTATGATACTTATTGAGTACATGTGGTCGGTTGTACTCATACTACAGTTCTGCACCTCGTGTGAAGATCTTGGAGCTGAGATGCTGTGGATGACGGGAGATGGCATCGAAGATGTACCTGCAGTTTCGGATATGGCTACCAGTTGTCCTTGGTAGCTTTAGATGAATTTTGTTTATGTATATTCCAAACAAATATTTTATTACTTTATACCAGCTTGTAAATCTAAGTCTTAGTGGCTCGGGACTTGTACTACCAGTCCTTGGGTTATTGTAAAGAGATTATGTTATTTCACTTATTGATTCATTTTATTCTCATTTGAATTATGTTTACTGTTATTTGTCTTACTTAGCGGGTTGGGTTAGGTGCTATCACGACTAGTTGTATTTTGGGCCGTGACAATCCTGGTGTTGGTCACAGCCGCGTAGAGAAGTTTGCTCATATTTGACTTGCTCAGGAGAATTAAGGTTGAGCTGCACGGCATTCGCAGTTCCTGAAGTCTCATTCTATCCCGTTTTTACTGTTTATTTTGTTTCAAACAGATGTATTTCATTCAGATCATATTTTTAGTATTATAGTTGCTAAGGTACATGTCACTCCGGATTCTAGGATTAGTATAGACGGCGTTACTTATGTCTTTATTACATTTATTTCAGAGTTTATCAGTCATCATTATTATTATTCTGTTTTAACTTGTTGAAATTGGTTATCTTTTGAGCTAACATTGACTTGCCTAGCAAGTGGATGTTAGGCACTATCACAGCCCCGTGATTGGGATTTTGGGCCATGACAATTTATTCTTGTATATGTTTTCTGTGTGATGGACTGGTTTAGCAGCACGTAAGTGTTCCATGTGGGTTGGGTTATCATGGTACGTCAGTTGTCTGAGCAGTTG
This sequence comes from Nicotiana obtusifolia, assembly GCA_002018475.1. Lineage (NCBI taxonomy): Eukaryota > Viridiplantae > Streptophyta > Magnoliopsida > Solanales > Solanaceae > Nicotiana > Nicotiana obtusifolia. The sequence goes on along the minus strand of MCJB01001514.1, from coordinate 270,075 downwards.
TTATGATTATGGAACGTGAGTTATCCGTGCAGTTATGACACGTGAGTTGTCTGTGCGGCGTGTGGATAAGGATCCATCCTCCTAGGGTCACCCTCTCATGTTTCTCTGTTGATGGTATACACGCAGGTTGTGAGAAACCAACGGGTTTCTGGTTGACGTGGTTTATGGAAAATTGATCCTTGGTTGGACTTTGCATCTGTGCTCTATTTGCAAACTCCTTGAATGTATATATGATTTTACTGCATATCTTCTCTATATGCTAGATTTGGAATGTATACATGACTTTTATGCACATTTCTCTATATGCTGCTTTACTTGATCAGATGAATCACAGCACATATCTTCTCTATACATGGATCTCTGTGACTTAGCTTTTTTAATCATGCATATATTCTCTATATGCTACCGTAGAAGGATTATTTGATATTTCATGCATATCTTTTGTATATGCAACTGTGAATGTATTATTTGATATTTTATGCATATCTTCTCTATATGCAAGCTTTGACAGTTTAATGATGTAAGACGCATATCATCTCTAAGTATATGCAAGCATACGTGGACGTCAAGTAATAAAGTGACTCGAAAGTCAGATGTCGAACTCACAGATACTTAGAACAATTGTTAACTAGGCTATTCAAATCAATCAACTGTCCAAGGTAATAAAGAATGTTGTTTTTATATTAGTCTACTATTGTGAAAATTAAACAAGTAATCAACTAAATTAAGAAGAATGCAAAAGTTTGTTGTTTGGACTTTAATGAGAGGAGTTGAAGATTCCAGGATTGTAGCCGGTTTATCATTGAGTAGTAATTACACTTATAATCCGAATTATCTATGATTTCTAGTTGACTTAATTATTTCTATAAATAACATGTTTCCACAATACTACCCATCTATCCATAATATATTAATCCTATATTCCTATGGTATTGAATCTATCATGAACAAAGAAAACACGGTATTCAACTAACCAACATCGTTAGGTGTATTCCTCTCCTAACCGTGAAATCTTTCCTCGAGCCACGGGTTTAAAAACAAGCATTCTTTAATTCTACTCTAATCTAAACATATCTTTTCCAAGCATAGCATAGATAGTAGAGCGAATTGATAGCTATAATAATTCACAAGTTAAAACTAGAATTAAAGAAACAACCACAATATGATAATTCGAATTAACAAAGATGTAATTAATAAACGTCATTATTCTTGTCAATCACAATCCTAGAAACTGAAGTTTAGCTCCACATAGACATGATAGAAAAATAACAAATCATCTAAGAAAACATAAAATTTACTAAGTTTGGCGGAAGAAAGATGGAATCTGATGAGTTCTGGCCTCAATGGGGGCTTTATGCTCTCCTTTCTTCAAAAGTTGTGTGAAAATTGTGTTTAATGACTATTTATAGGGTAGGAAAAGCCTAGATAAAATAACTAAGTCCAAGACCAAAAAGGAGACAAAATAGCCTCGGACTCAGACCATCAGTGCGTCGTGGCACATAAGGCACCGAAATTGGGCTGCCTCGTAGTGTGAAACACGGCTGCTTTACGAAATTCATTCGCTATAAATGAAGCAAAATGAGACTTCCTTCTAGTGAGATCAATAGTTGTTGGGGGAAAGTGCACAGATAGCTATTCTCAGGAATACTATTTAGATACTAATCAGCATTTATTTTGTCATGAAATTTTAAGCTAAATATCTTAATTTCAGCACAATTCAGAACAGTTTTGTCCTAAAAAATTAAACTGAAAAACTAAAATTCAGAACGCACTAACTAATTCCTAAATAGCATCTCTTTAAAGTGGCTACCTGATGTCATTTCTACAACTTGTTGCCTTTTGCCTAACTTTTCCTTTCCAGGTAATGTCTTTGTCTCTCTTTCTTTATTTTCACTTCATGCATCTCATCTCATTGCATCCTAATTGATCATTATGTAACCCATTAAAAAAAGACGACTCATATTCCAGTTAGTAAGACAAGATGAACTCTTTTGAATGCTCCAATAAACATTTTTCTCCAATTTTGTTACTTTTGCTCCATAATCCCTCGTCAATGTACCTACATTATTCATTAACACCTAAATAAGTATAAAGCTCAATATTCATGTCACGACCTAAAATCCATCTAGTCGTGATACCAAACCGCTAGGTAAGCTAAATAACAACCAATACAATTCTAATAAAAAAATAATAAGGAAACAATAAGAGAAATAACTGAATTTCCATACAATAACCCAAGGATTGATAGTGCAAGTCATGAGCCACTAAGACTTAGATTTACAAAGCCGATATGAGAATAAATACATCATCTGTTTTGAATATACATAAACAAATTACAAATTTAACACTACCAAGAACAAGTGGGTAGCTATATTCGGGAAGCAAATTCATCTTCAGTGTTAGCTCTCGTCATCCACAACATCTCAACTCCAAGATCTGCACACAAGGTGCAGAAGTGTAATATGAGTACAACTGACCCCATGTACCCAGCAAGTATCATAACTAATATTGGTGAGGTAAAAGTGAAAAGAATTATAAATGATACTCGCTGATCACCTGTACAGTTCATAACTCCAACAAGTACAGAACAATAATATGATCAAGTCATGAATCACAGAAAAAATTACCTTAGTGGAAGCAATAACTTAACGTACTCTGCCCAGTAAAAAATCTAACATATAAAGAAGATATGCAAATAAATCAGGTAAATAACCAAGGAAAATTGCAAGTAAAGATGAAATGCAATAATCAAATACCAATCTATTGCAGCGCCCAATCCAAATAGAAATCACAACACGGCTCTAAGGCCCACATTAGAATCTTAATAACCGAAGCAAACTACTGATCAACCTTCCCAAGGCTCACATAAACCAGAAACCTATTGGTTTCTCACAATCTGCATGTACACCATCAAGAAGGAACATGAGAAGGTGACCCTAGGGGGATGGATCCATATCCATACGCTGCTCGGACAAGTCACGTGTCAATAATAACAATATCTATGACAAGCATGGACAACTCACATGTCAATAATAACAAAATCTATGACAAGCATGGAAAACTCACATGCTACACGGTAAACTCACGTGCTAATAATATCAATCGCATAAACAACTCACGTGCTAATAATATCAACCACCTGACTGGTCTCAGGCTCAATATCACAATCAGCCAAGAGTGGTCACAAGCTCAATATCACAATCCACCGGCGTGATCACAGGCTACTAGTCCAATCCATACACACAGAAAGTAGATATGCAAGAATACATGTACATGATTAATGAACATCAAATTCCTTACTCCTAGACTGGTGTAAGTGTAACGACCCGACCAGTCATTTTATGTAATTACGCCCCATTTCCCTTTTTGATGATTCACATGTAGGTGTTTATGTTTTATGACTTACGAGGTTGATTAGTTTCGTTCCGAGAAAATTTCGGATTGAATTGGACCATTTGATTTGGCTTAGAAGCCTAAGTTGTTTATGTTGACCAATGGTTGTCTTTTGTGAAAACGACCACGGAATGGTATTTTGAGGGCTCCAATAGCTTTGTATCATGATTTTGGACTTGGGCGTGATGGTAGGCTATAATTACGTATTTTAGTCGCTTATTGCATTCCAATTACTACACTTTATTCGTTTTGAGCTTTAATTGATAGTTTTTTGCACTAATTGTGTATTTTATGCCTTTAGGAGTAATTCCAAGCTATGTAGATGTTATGAAATGAGTTCGAGATATTTGGGGCTTTGAAGTCATAGTAAAAGCCCAAGGGATTAAGCCGGGATCATGTTCGGGGGTCGAGGACCAAGTCTGGACGTCAAAACGCATGATTTGGGCCGTACTCTAAGAAATTTGACTAGTGCGATGCAGGTGCGAGGCATAGTGCGACGCTACAGTGTATTTTGCTGCCTGTTGTGTTGTTGAGCTCTCTGGATTTCTCCACTAATTCCCCGCATGGTGCGTCGACCCATGCGGCGCGCCTGTGTATTTTTTTACAGAGTAAATATCCTATTTCGGCTACGAAAAGGTGATTTCGTCTGGGCCCGACCGTACTTTGTATAAATACATGAAAAAATATTATTTTCTAGACTTTTGACACATATTCGCCCTATGGAGGCTGAGGAGGATTTGGAAGAACACGAGCACAACGATTTCATCATTCCTTCCTCACTCAAGACACGAGTTTGGATTGAATTTATATTTTCCTATCTTTTAACTATATTTGTGATGAATTTCTCCATATCTACGGAGTAGTTCTGTTTAGGGTTTGATGGATTTGGTGTATTGATGATTGTTTGACTATTATAATCTAGTTTTATGTACTGAAGCGTTTTTGGATGATTTAACTGTTGCGCTATATTCACTTGTTCATATAATCGAGAGAGGCATAACTTGTGACATCTTTGCATTGTATTGTTGGTTGAGTTCATTAATTCTTCTCAATAATCGAAAGAGGCTAGTTGAATCATTGATTAAACCTAGTTAGGAGGATAATCGAGAGAGGTTCTCCTAAAGACTAATCCACTACGCATTCTTGCATATCTTCACGTGCTTAAATTGGTTCATCATGTGAGGTTAAGACTTAATCGAGAGAGGAGTTTTTGCTGAACGTTTGAACTAATAATTGAGTGAATTCGAGAGACTCACTTGAACATTATAAGTGAATTATCTAGAGTTAGATCCCAAATAATTATCTTGCACCTATCCTATCAACCCTTATTTTCTCCCAATGATAACTTCCTTGCTTATCTTTATTTCGATTGTCATTAGTCAATAGCTTAGACTCCTAGTTAATTTTAGTTATAAATCTTATAAATCTCAAGTGTTGATCATCTTGGATAGCAATCAAGCTAGAAACTACGAGAATACTGTTTAAATTCAATCCCTGTTGATACGATATTATACTATACTATATTTGATTAGCGAGCAGAATTTAAATGTGAGTTTTGTGCTCGTCAGGGCATATGCCCCAATCGAATTCGGAAGTCCGTAGGTTGATTTGTGTTGTTTTATCGAGAATTCACAATTTGAAGTTTAGAAGTTTGACCGTAGGTTGACTTTTAGCTATCGGGTTCGAAATTTGGTTTTGGGACATGGAATACGTCTGTTATGCTATTAGAATTTGTCTGCAAAATTTGGTGTCATTTGGAGTTGATTTGATTGGATTCGGACGCTTAGTTGCAGTTCTAGAAATTCTTGAACTTTACTTTGAAATTCATGCATTTTGGTGTCCGATTCGTAGTTCTATATGTTATTTTTGTTTTCTTAATTGTGTGATCAAGTTTGTATGATATTTTTAGACATTTGTGGATGTTTGGTTTGGAGCCTCGAGGGTTCGGATGAGTTTCGAACATGTTTTAGAATGTTTTGGACTGAAAAATAGAATCTGGTGTGCTGATGCTTCTGGTATCACATTTGAGAACACCAGGGTCGCAATTGCGACCTTAGCGGGGGAGCCCTAAGTGTCGCAATTGCAAATAGTGACTGGAGGTTGGGTAGTTCGCATTTTTGACAAAAGAGCCGCATTTCCGATGAGGACAGACTTTGCAAATCCGAAGCCAATGTCGCATTTGCGACTTCCTCTTCGGCTGTCAGTGGCTGCATTTGCAAGGATTTCTTCGCGATTGCGTGGGTTCGCAATTGCGAACCCATGTCGCAATTGTGACAACTTCAACTGAACAAAAAGTTAAAAAGTCGGGATTTAGTCTCATTTCTCACATTTTAGAACCCTATACTCGGTAGGAGGCGATTTGGAGAAGGGATTTTCATCTACAAATATTGGGTAAGCGATTCTAATCAATTTTCAACTATATTTCATTAATATATCTTAGATTTAGCATCAAAATCATGTGAATCAAAGCGAACATTTGTGAAATTTTGTCAAGTTTTTGAAAAATAAGTATTTGAGTTTTGAGAGTCGATTTGGACTCGGATTTTGAAACTAATCATATATATGGACTCGTGGGGTTATGGATAGTCGGAATCTACCCTTGGACCTAGGTTTTGACTGGCAGGACCGGGGTTGATTTTTGTTGACTCTTTGGGGAATGTGTAAATATCATAACTTTATCTATTGTAATTGTTTTCCCTTGCATTGTTTTAAGTCAATTTTGGTTAGATTTGAGCCGTGTGGAGGCGGATTTTAGGGGAAAAGCTACTTTCGAGGGTTGAGTTGGCCTAGTTGAGGTAAGTATCTTGCCTAACTTTGTGTGGGAGAACTATCTCTTAGGATTTGGGATTAATTGTGCTATTCGTGTTATGTGAAAGCCGTGTACGCAGGTTGACGAGTGGGTAAACGGGTTATATGTAGAATTTGACCGGTTTGGGTTATTTAGACTCTTTCCATGCCTTTAATTGAATTTTCATATCATGCTTTAATTCTCACTATCAATTTACTCTTACTTGTGTTAGTCTATCCTTACATGCCTTATTTGACTTTGTTAACACTTGTTCGGCATTTTATTTGATACTTTGCTCTTATTCTTTAGTTGAAGTTATTAATTTCCTTATTGCCATGTTACATCCTTAATTGTTGAATTACTCTTATTTCAAGTTGTTATATCATGAATTATCTTCTTGTTGAGTTATTGGTGTGAAGTTTTGAAAGCCTTTATAACATTGATGCGAAGTTGTCGATTGTTGAGTTATCTTCCTTGTTCAGCAATTCACATTCATTGTTATTGTTGATATTCTTGTACACATTGTGGTTGAGCCATGGGCTATTTGTTGTGGAAACATTGATCTTGTTGATTTTGGCAAGTTGTGGTTCATGGGCACTTATGGCGCGAGTTGTTATTGTGTTGTGATATTGATGCGCATGCGGTGATATAAGGATAGGGCTTAATGTGCATGTGGCAGCATAAGGTGGGATTTATGTACGTGTTGCTAGTAAGGGAATTACTTGAAGCCACGTAGCATCATAAGGTGGGCTAAAGTGCGTGTAGCTATTTCTGGAAAAATATTTTCAAAATTATCTAAATGTTAGCTCACCCGGCGGCATAAGGAAAGATTGTGATTTAAATTGAGAAATGTGAATACGAGGTGGTACCATAGTTTTTATTCTTGTTGTATACGACGCAGTATCTCGGTTGTGATTCTTGTTGTACACGAGGCGATACCTCGGTTGTGATTCTTGTTGTGCATCTCATGTTGAAAAGAGTTATTGGTAGAATAGTTCTTGTTGCTTTCGTTCTTCCTTGTCTTATCAGTTTTGTCCGTATTTGACTATTATGGTTCTTTTTATTTGTTTCCTTCTTGTTATCTCTATGCTTACAATTCTGTCATTACTTTATGTTATTAATTTGCTTCATTATCATTTATTTCTCCAGTTTCCATTACTTCTTATTATTATATTTTTGTTCTGTTTATTATGTCCTAGTCGGTGTCTTGACCTGTCCTTGTTACTACTCTATTGAGGTTAAGCTTGATACTTATTTGGTACCATTGTGGTGTACTTATACTACGCTTTTGCACATCTTTTTGTGCAGATCCAAGTATGTTTGCCTGTGCTGGAGGTTAGTGATTGACTTGTTAGCTGCCTTTTGGAGACTTCAAGGTATACCTGCTCAGCGTTCGCAAGCCTCGGAGTCACCTTCCATATCTTTTCATTTGTTGTTTTCTTATTCAGAAAATGTTGCAGTAGACATTGTAGATTATTCTGTAGAGCTTATGACTTAGTTCCCCAGGTTTTGGGAGAAGTGTTGTTGAGATCCTATTTTTTGGAGGTTATATGAATTTATCACTTTTACTTTAGTATTTTTGTTTGATTATTTCATCTAAGTTATTATTAAATATTAGGATTAGAGACTAGGTGTCATCACGACATCGTGGGAAATTGAGGTCGTGAGAACTTGTTGTCAGAGCACTAGGTTCATAGGTGTTACGAGTCATAAGCAGGTTTAGTAGAGTCTTGGGGATCGGTACGGAAATGTCTGTACTTATCTTCGACAGGCTACAGAACTGTTAGGAAACTTCCACTTCTTTGATTCCTTCGTGCGAATTGGTTGACTTCAAAATCGAAATCTTTGACTTTCTATTCTCTCGCAGATGGTGAGGACATGCACTGTTGGATCCGACGATCAAACACCCGCGTCCCCTGATAGAGCCACGATAGGACGAGGCGGGGGTAGAGGCCGAGGAGGGGCATGCGGTGCAGCTAGAGTACCTACCCAAGCTGCGACAGAGGAGCCACCAGTAGCTTCAGTTGGGGGGTAGGCACCCATGGCACCTGTTGCCACCCCTACACTTCAGGAGACCCTCGCACAGTTCTTGACCATGTTCGATACTTTAGCTCAGGCAGGGTTGATTCCACTTGCACCAGCCACATCTCAGGTAGGGGGAGGAGCTCAGACTCCTGCGGCCCATACTCTAGAACAGTGGTTCCATGTTGATCAGGTCCCAGAGGTTATGCCAGCGCAACCTGTTGTTTCGATTCTATGTAAGACCCCATAAAAGTTTACATAAAACCCGGGTTTCGTGGTGCTGAAATAGGCTTATGTTTCAGAATTTTTCGGTTGAATAGTGCGTTCAGGAGTTGAAGAAATTTTTTGGAATACAGGGCATTTCTACGGTCCATTTTGCGGTGCAGAATTGATCTGCGAACCGCATATCTACCGCGGACCAAAGCAAAAATTTGGGCAAAATTTTTGGACCGTTATGCAGTCCATTATGCGGCTGCATAATAATTTTGCGAGCAGCATAACCCCTCACAGATCCAGCATAAAATATTTTGGAGGAAAGTTCTGCGGTGCATTATGCCACCACAGAATAGGTCTGCGGACCGCAGACCGGTCTTAGAGTGAGGCAGGGGTGCCCAGTTCCGGAGGGCCATTATGCGGCCCATTTTGCAAACGACCGCAGATCTATATCGAGGCTTCATTTTTCTAATTTTTGAACCCGACCCCATTCTTATAAAACAGTCGGGGATCATTTTATAAGGTTAAAACTTATATTTCTAGAGAGAGGGAGTGCCATAGAGTGAGAGGGTAAGTTCCTAAGCTCATCATTCAACAATTCTTGCTCAAAGTTGAAGAATTTACGAGAAGAATTCACTAGGTCTTCATCCTATAGGTAAGGTTCTACTCCATATCCTTCGATTTCGTGATTTTAACTAAAAATCGGTAATAAGCCAAGCAATTCTTGGGTGTGAAAGTTGTTTATTTTACATACATGTACCATCAAGGGTAGTGGGAAGATTGTTGAGCTCATTTGGGTGGGATGAAAGAATCCATCATAGGAGGATCTTGAAACCTTAATGCCCACCTAGTGTTTGATAAAATGCTCAATTGAGCTGGAACTATGAACTTCTTCCTAATTTGTGTTCAATTTTGCCATATCTTTAAAAAGGTCGAAGTGGCTAAGATTTTCGGAACGTTGTAGTAATTTAAAAAGTTCGAGGCAAGGTATGTTGGCTAAACTTCTCTTATAGAATTGAATTCCCACGATGTTCTTCTAAGTTCCGAGTTGTCCATTATGAATTGACTTTTCTGAATAAGTTTGGTGTCGGAAGATGTATATATGAATATGTCCAAAATGTGTTCCAGAAAATTCTTATCATATTATGTTATTCTTCGGGAGCACGTTCAAAGTGTGAGTGTATTAGAATGTTGTGACTTCAAGTCAAGCCCAAATGAAAGTGATCATATCAAATTGTGTAAGAAATCACATGTGCCTAAGACCCTAAATTGCTCAAATGTGTGCTTAAAGTCTTGAACAGAAATGTTTGTTGTTGACAATCCATGATAATGTTTGAAAGTGGAATAGTGAGCATGAATTATGAAGTACGACCAACGTGCCAAGAATGATATTGCGTTATTGCCAATGGTTCCAATAAAATGAATGACATGTAAAGAATATGAAATGAGTGGTAAATCCTTTTAATAATAAATGCCTTAAGAGTATAGTTTAGCCACCGAGGAAGGGTAGGTCGGAACAACCTAACCCCAAAACTACACGTGCCGGTGTAGGAGTGATTGAGAGGTAAATCCCCGTGTTAATGTGATGAGACTGTTTCCCCTTATATGGGATGAGATTGGTGTGTTGAGATGTTTCCCCTTAAATGGGATGAGATTATTGCTAGCGAGATGTGATGTGATGTCGACCCACACGACATTATGGTGAGACGGCTTAGCCGATCGGGCTGAGATCAGATGCCATGCTGCGCACATGGTGGTATTGTGAGTGTATGTTTCGGGGTGAGACGGCTTAGCCGATCGGGCTGAGATCGGACTCCGTGCTAAGACACGATGGTGTATCGATGCTAAGATCTCCCAACTTAAATCACTGAAACTTACTTGAAATTTACCTTTCCCTAACTTGACACCTTGATACTGTTTGAGTTTCTTATTTATTTCATGTTTTATTCTCCGTTTACTGCTACTCGTTCTATTGAGAGGGTGTGTAGTTTTACATACTAGTACTATTCCATATGTACTAACATCCCTTTTGCCGGGGGCGCTACTCTTTAATGGATGCAGGTGGTTCTATAGCAGGTGGTATTGATCAGTGATAGTAGAACACCCTCTCCTCAGCTGACTTGGTGAGCCCCACTTCATTTCGGGGTCCTGTATCTCTTATCCTTTATACATTGGGGTATAGTCGGGGCCTTGTTACCGGCACTGTCATAGCACTCTTTTGTTACTATTAGAGGCTCCGTTGACATAGTGTGGGTTGTACCTGTTTTTTGGAAGGTTAAAACTAAAAATGTTGTAATCATACCATCTGTTCCACTTTAACTATGATTGTACGATGTACTGTTTTGGAGACTTGTTAATGACGTAACTAATGAAAATGAACAGGTGTTATTCACAAGACCTCTTACTTTCTAATTAATGAAATGTATTCTTCTCTTTATTCATGAGTGAGTTGGGTTGATGGCACTGTGCAGGCTTGCTCGACTGTGGTAACTCTGTTAAGCACCGGTCGCGCTCTCCGAGGTCGGGGCGTGACAATTTACCCGAGGTTAGGGCAATGACATTTGAGGACGATCAGCTTAGACTTGAGAGGTTCAAGAAGTATCATCCTCTTACTTACAGTGGCTTAGCTTCGGAGGATGCACAGGGTTTTCTAGAGAAGTGCCACCATATTCTCCATACCATGGGTATTTTAGAGATAAGCGGAGTTGCTTTTACTATATTCCAGCTATCAAGAGCAGCGTATCCATGGTGGCAGGCTTACGAGGAGGGTAGCCCAGCCGATGCAGCTTTACTTACATGGACTCAGTTTTCGGAGATGTTCTTGAGAGAATTTGTTCCCCAGACCCTTCGGGATGCATGGCGCACGAATTTTAAGCAGTTGCGCTAGGGTACTTTGACAGTGTCAGAGTATGCCATCAGATTTAGTGAGTTGTCCAGACATGCACCTACCGTGGTTTCTACATTCAGGGAGTAATTCCACTGATTCATTGAGGGGCTTAACTATGGTATTGGATTCAGCATGGCTCAAGCGTTGGAGACAGATACCCCATAGCAGCAAGTGGTAGATATCGCATAGAGGTTGGAGGGTTTGCGGGGCCGTGAGAGAGAGGATAGGGAGGCCAAAAGGCCTCGAGGTACTGGATGATTAAGTGGTAGCCACGCTACTGCAATAGCCTATCATGGTAGAGGCTATGTGAGTCGTCCAGTTCTTTCAGCACTTCCAGCTTCTACTGTTTACGTGTCCACGCATGTGGGAGATTCTATTGTTATGGAGCGTGTGTGCTGGTCGTGTTTAGTTGTTATTGGTGGGTTTGAGACCAGAGCTGATCTATTGTTTCCCAGTATGGTAGACTTTGATGTTATCTTGGGCATGGACTGATTGTCGCCCTATCATGCTATTCTGGATTGTCACTCCAAGACTGTGACACTGGCTATGCTAGGTTTTCCATGGTTAAAGTGAAGGGGTACATTGAATTATGTTCCAAGTAGGGTTGTGTCCTTTCTAAAGGCCCAGTGAATGGTTGAGAAGCGGTGTGATGCATATCTAGCCTTTGTGAGAGGTGTTAGTGTTGACACTCTTACCGTTGAGTCAGTTCCGATAGTGAGAGACTTCCTAGATGTATTTCCAGCAGATCTTCCGGGCATGCCGCCCGATAGGGATATCAATTTTGGTATTGACTTGTTTTCGGGCACTCAACCCATTTCTATTTCACCATATCGTATGGCCCCAGCCGAGTTGAAGGAGTTAAAGGAGCAGTTGCAAGAGTTTCTTGATAAGGTTTCATTCGGCCTAGTGTGTCGCCTTGGGGTGCTCCGATTTTGTTTGTGAAGAAGAAGGATGGTTCTATGTGCACGTGTATTGATTATCAGCAGTTGAACAAGGTTACAATGAAGAATATGTATCCATTACCACGCATTGATAATTTATTTGACCAGCTTTAGGGTGCCAGGGTGTTCTCAAAGATAGATTTGAAGTTAGGGTATCATCATTTGAAGATTCGGGACTCGGATATCCCAAAGACTGCCTTCAGGACTCGGTATGGTCTCTACGAGTTCCTTGTGATGTCATTTGGGCTGACCAACGCTCCTACAACATTTATGCACCTGATGAACAGTGTAATCTAGCCATATCTTTCATTCGTCATTATGATTATTAACAACATCTTGGTGTACTCCCGCAGTCGGGAAGATCATGAGCAGCATCTGAACAACCTCAATAACCCAATAATGGAGGTATTTCCATGAACTGGAAACTTCCAATTCAAGTAAACATAATCTTAACAATGAAAGAGATAGCATGAAATAGAAACTGCGGCTAAATGCATGAGAATAACTCAACAATGAAGAGAATATCATGTAATAACAACTGCAAATAAAAGCTATAAGAATAACTTGACAATGGAAACTAGAACATGTGATAAACTTCAATTAAGGCATGTAAGAATAAAATTGACAACGAAATATAGAACAATCAATAATAACTTCAATTAAGTGCGTATAGGTAACTTAAGAGTCTAAACGGGTCAAATATCAAATATAAGCATGTGTACACACTCGTCACCTCGTGCACACGTCTTACACATAATTCAAATAGTACAATCAACCCAAATCCTTAGAGGTAGTTTCCCCCACACAAAGTTAGACAAGATACCTACCTCAACTCGGCCAAACCAACACTGAAAAATAGCTTTTTCTTTAAAATTCGCCTCCGCACGGCTCAAATCTAACTAACATAATATCATCAAATAATGTAAGAGAAATCAATTTCGATTAATAAAGCTAAATTCTTTACACAATTCCCCAAAAGTCAATAAAAGGCCTTCCCAGTCAAAACTCGGGTCCGAGGGTATATCCCGACTACCCATAATCCCACGAGTCCATATATGTGTTTTGTTTTCAAATCCGAACCAAATTCGACTCTCAAATCTCAAATTTTAATTTTTCAAAACATAAACAAAAGTCTCCCAAAATTTCTCTTTGATTCTCATAAATATGATGTTAAATCTCATATATAATCATGTTATATAGTTGGAACTGATTAAAATCACTTACCAACGATTGTAGGTGAAAATCCCCTCTCCAAATTGCCTCCTACCGAGTCTAGGGTTCAGAAATGAGAGAAATGAGGTCAAATCCCGACTGCCTAGCCCTTTTGTTCAGTTGGAGATGTCTGAATTATGAAGAAGAACTGGTAATTGTGGCGCCTGACAGCCTATTGGGAAGTCACAAATGCGACACTGGCTTCGCATTTGCGAAGCCTGCTCCCATCGCAAATGCAGCCAAATGATTGCAAATGTGAAACTACCCAGCCCAGGTACTACTTCATAATTACAATCAAGGTATCGCAACTGTGACACTTGAGGACCCCCCACTAAGATCCAATTGCAATGCTGGTCCTCACAATTGCGACACCTGAAGCATCAACACACCAGCAAACCTGATCCAGCTAAAAACTATTCCGAAACTCAGCCGAGTCCTCAAGGCTCCAAAATAAACATCCACACAAGTCTAATAACATCATACAAACTCGCTCCCACAATCAAAACACAAAAATAACATCTAGAATCATGAATCGGATATCAAAACACATGAATTTTAAAAGAAAACTCAAGAACCTCCATAATTGCAACCAAGCATCCGAATCCTGTCAAACCAACTCCGAATGACACCAAATTTTGTAGACAAGTTCCAAATAGAAAAACAAACCTTTTCTAAGTTTCGAACCAAAATCCGAACCTGATAGCCTCAAAGTCAACCTACGGTCAAACTTAGGGAACCTTCTAAACCTTAAATTGCCAACTTTCGGCAAAAAAGTCAAATCAACCTAAGAACCTCCGAATTCGATTTCGGGCATATGCCTAAGTCTAAAATCACAACAAAAATGTACCAGAGCTATCATAACACCGTTTTGGGGTTGTTTTCACAAAATTCAAATATCGATCATCATTTCCAACTTAAGCTTCTAAACTAAGAACTAAAGGGTCCAAATTAGCCCAACCTTCCCACAACGAAACTAACAGCTCTTAAGTCTTTCTACTCAAAGCATCGGTCATACTCTCAACCTTTCTACTCAAGGCATCGGCCACCACATTGGCCTTTCCGGGATTATACAAAATGGTGATATTATAGTCTTTTAACAGCTCTAACCACCTCCACTTCCTCAAGTTTAGATCTTTTTCCATATACAAGTGTTGTAGACTCCAATGATCTGTGAATACCTCACAAGACATGCCATAGAGATAGTGCCTCTAAATCTTTAATGCGTGAAAAATGGCTGCCAACTCTAAATCATGAACGAGGTAGTTCTTTTCATGGGGCTTCAACTGATGCAAAGCATAGGCTATCACCCTACCCTCTTGCATCAAGACACACTCGATGGCAATCCGCAAAGCATCATAATAAATTGTATATGAACCTGATATTGACGGCAAAACTAGAATTAGAGTTATGGTCAAGGAAGTCTTGAGCTTTTGAAATCTCTCCTTACACTCGTTGGACTACCTGAATGGAGCACCTTTCTGAGTCAACCTGGTCAAAGGAGCTACGATGGATGAAAACCCCTCTACAAAATGAAAAAAAATGTAATGACTCGACTGGTCGTTTTGTGTTTTCAGCCTTATTTCCCTTTTTGGTGCTTCACACATGTGTATTTGTGGTTTCAATTTTTTGAGGTTGGTTAGTTTCAGGTTTTGGTTGATTTGGACCCTTTAGTTCTTTGTTTAAAAGCCTAAGTTGGATGTGTTGTTCGAGGTTTGACTTTTCTGAAAATGACATCGGAATAATGTTTTGATGGCTCTGATAGGTTCGTATCATGATTTTGGACTCGGTCATATGTACGTAATTGGATTTGGAAGTCCCTAGGTTGATTTGACTTGTTTTGCCAAAAGTTAGCAATTTGAGGTTTAGAAGTTTTCCTAAGTTTGACCGTAGGTTGAATTTATGTCTATCCGGTTCGGAATTTGGATTTTGGACTTGGAATAGGTCTGTTTTGTCATTTGAAACTTTTCTACAAAAATTTGGTGACATTTGGAGTTGGTTTGATAGGATTCGGATACTTTGTTGCAAATCTAGAGGTGATTGAGTTTTCTTTTGAAATTCATGCGTTTTGATATCCGATTCATGGTTCTAGATGTTTTTTTTGGTTTTTTGATCATGCGATCAAGTTCATAAGATGTTTCTAGACTAGTGTGGATTTTTGGTTTGGAGCCTTGAGGGCTCGGATGAGTTTCGGACGTGTTTCAAAATGGTTTGGACTTAATACCAAGTTGCTACTATGTTGGTGTCTCAGGTGTCGTTGCGACCAACAACATTGCAATTGCGATCATAGCGGAGGGGCCTTAGGTATCGCATTTGTGATGCTTCGATCGCGATTGCGAAGAGTAGGCTAGACTGGGTAGGTTCGCATTTGCGACATTTTTGTCGCATTTGCGACTTCCCCTTAGGCTGTCAGGCATCGCAATTGCGAGACTTTCTTTGAAATTATGAGGGTTCGCAATTGCCAACCTATTGTCGCAATTGCGACATCTGCAACTGAACAAAAGGGCTGGAAAAATGGGATTTCATCTCATTTCTCATATTTTAAAACCCTAGACTCAGTAGGAGGTGATTTAGAGAGGGGATTTTTACCTACAGTCATTGGGTAAGTGATTTTGATCGATTTTCAACTATATTACATGATAATATATGAGATTTAACATCAAATTTATGAGAATCAAAAACAAATTTGGGGATTTTTGTTTATGTTTTAAAAAATAAAAATTTAGAATTTGAGAGTCGAATTGAACTCGGATATGAAAACAAAACACATATATTGACTCGTGAGGTTATGAGTAGCCGGGATCGACCCTTGGACCCGAGTTTTGACCGAGTGGGCTCGGGGTTGACTTTTGGGGAATTGTGTGAAGATCTTAGCTTTATTAATCGAAATTGATTTCTCTTGCATTGCTTGATGATATTAAGTCGTTTTTGGTCAGACTTGAGCCGTGCAGAGTCGAATTTTAAAGGAAAAGCTATTTTTGAGTGTTGATTTGGCCTGGTTGAGGTAAGTATCTTGTCTAACCTTTTTTTTGGGGGGCTGGGGGGGACTACCTGATTTGGGTTGTTTGTACTATTCAAATTATGTGAAAGATGTGTACATGAGATGACGAGTGTGTATAGGGCTATATGTATTATTTGACCGGTTAGACTCCTAGGTTACTTATAAGCACGTTATTATTATTTTTTCCATCTTTCGTTGGTAATTTTATTCTCACATGCTTTAATTGGAATTGTCATTACATATTCTAGTTTCCATCGTCAAGTTACTCTTATGTGCATTTACTTGTAGTAGTTGTTACATTCCATTCCTTCCATTGTTGAGTTATTCTCATGCATTTAGACTAAGTTGTTATCTCATGCTATCTTTTTCACTGTTAATCTTATATCATGTACTTGAACTGGAAGTTGCCCTTTTGTGGGAATATCTTTATTGTTGAGTCATTGAAGTCGTAGTTGTGAAAGCTATTAAAACATTGAGGTTGAAGTTGTTAATGGTTGATATATCTTTCCTTGTTGAGTTTTCCCATTCCTTTGTTGGTATTGAGATTTTGTACACATTAAGGTTGAGCCTTGGGTTATATGTTGCGGTACATCGGTATTGTTGATTTTGTCAATCTTATGACATATGGGCACGTGTGGTGCAAGTTAATTATTGTGTTGTGATATTGATACGCATGCAACGGTATAAGGGTAGGGGTTAGTCTGCATGCAGAGAGATAAGGTGGGATTTATATGCGTGAGGAAATTACTTGAAGCCATGTGGTGAGATAAGGGGGCTAAAGCGTGTGTAGCTATTTCGGAAAAAATGTTTTTAAAAAATATAATGCAAGGCTCACGCGGCGGTATAAGGAAGATTGTGATTGTGAATTGTGAAATATGAATATGAGGTGTGGTACCTCGGCATGATTCTTGATGTACATTCCATGATTGGAAGGCTTGATGATATGAACGGTTGTTTTTCTTGTTTCCTTATTTCCTTCCTTTTGCATTTTGATTGTAAGTGGTTACTTATTGTCTTTATCATATACTCTCTTGTCGTCATTTGTTGCTTTATTTTCGTTGTTATCCTTGTATTGATATATTACTGTATTGTCCTTTAATTGCCTTTATATTCTATTATTAGATAATATCATATTCTGTTTAGGTTTTCATTTATCTAGTAGGTGTCTTGACGTGGTCTCATTACTACTCTACTGAGGTTAGGCTTGATACTTACTGGGTACTGTTGTGGTGTACTCATGCTACGCTTCTGCACATTTTTTGTGCAGATCCAGGTACATCTGCTCATGCCGGACACTAGTGATTTGATCAGTTACTTCGGAGACTTCAAGATAAACCTGCTTAACGCTCATAGGCCACAGAGTCACCTTCTACTTTTGGTTGTACTACTATTTATTTTTAGTTTAAAACAGTATTGTATTTTAGAGATTCTAAGTGTACCTCTTTTGGAGCTTATGACTCAGTTCCACCAGTTTTGGGAGGTATTTGGCTATTGTACCATTTGTGTTTTGTTATGGTAGATTACCAGTTTAAATTGATATCTAAATGTATGTTAGGCTTACCTAGTTTTGGTGACTAGGTGTCATCACGACATCCTAAGGTGGGAATTTGGGGTCATGACAATAATACCCGGCCAAGCCTAGAAAACTCTGGATCTCAGTAGCAGAAGATGGTCTGGACATACTCTAAACTGCCTCCACCTTCTTTGGATCCACCTTAATCCCCTCACTAGACACCACATGACATAAAAACGCCAGTAAATCAAGCCAAAACTCACACTTGGAGAATTTTGCATATAACTTCTTCTCCCTCAAGGTCTGGAGCATGATCCTCAAGTGCTACTCATGATCCAACCGGCTGCAATAATACACCAAGATGTCATCAATGAACACGATGATGAAAGAATAAGGATATGGCTGGAATACACTATTCATCAAGTGCCTAAATGCTGCTGGGGCATTGGTCAGCCCAAATGACATCACCAGAAACTCATAGTGACCATACCGAGTCTTGATAGCAGTCTTCGGAATATCTGAATCCTGAATCTTAAACTGATGGTACCCTGACCTCAAATCAATCTTCGAGAATGCTCTAGCACCCTGAAATTTATCAAATAGGTCACAATGCGCGGTAGGGAATACTTGTTCTTGACTGTAACTTTGTTTAGCTTCCTATAATCAATACACATCCTCATAGAGCCATTTTTCTTCTTCACAAATAGAATTGGAGAACCCTAAGGCGAGACATCATCCGGATGAAACCCTTATCAAGCAACTCCTGAAGTTGTTTCTTTAATTCCTTCAACTCCGCCAGTGCCATACGATATGGTGGAATGGAAATGGGCTAAGTGCCCGAAACCAGGTCAATACCAAAATCAATATCCCTGTCGGGCGGCATGACTGGTAGGTCTACTGGGAACACATCTAGGAAATCTCTGACTACCAGAATTGACCCAACAGTAGGAGTATCAGCACTGACGTCCCTCACAAAGGCTATATTGTTGCACCCTAAGTTTTCATACGTAAAAGTACGTCGTAAGTCAATTGATGTAAGCTCAGAAATGAGATCATCTTTGAAAGTACATAAATTAAGTTAATCATGTCACCTTGGAGGTTACAAAAACTTAAGATCATGGATAACAAGTACCAAGAGAGTTGAAAGGCTGAGAAGCTAAACAAATTGAAGAAAATAAGTTTCATCGAAGGTCGACAAGTTGGGAATATTATAACATGTACTTTTGGGGTGAGACTAGGGTTCTTAACATGATAAAGAGGTTATGTTATGAGTTATTTTATTCATATGATAATCATGTATTATATTATAAAGTCAAGCGAGTTGTGAAACAAAAGTTAGCAAAGGTCATCACAATTGTTACACCTTGTGCGTCCCAAGGTGATATACAGTGAATATGAGACTTGTTAATCATAATTTAAATGAACTTAAAGTCATAATATGACTATATATGATGTTTGGATATATAATATAAAGTGTTAGAAAAATCGGATTTTAGTTGCAGAAAAACCGACT
The DNA here is from genome assembly GCA_002018475.1 of Nicotiana obtusifolia. Classification (NCBI taxonomy): domain Eukaryota; kingdom Viridiplantae; phylum Streptophyta; class Magnoliopsida; order Solanales; family Solanaceae; genus Nicotiana; species Nicotiana obtusifolia. Next base: position 250,595 of record MCJB01001514.1, on the reverse strand, counting down.
AAGGATTTCCCTTGTAACGAAGCTTTTTGAGCAATACATTTCGTGAGTTATATGAGGCCTTTTTGGGAAATATTATATATCAAATTGAAGGTATTGGAATTTAGTTTCCAAAACTCTTAGCCGTTCATTCATACAACGTCCGGATAAAACGATATGCGCATCTAAAGAAGGGCCAATGCTAGGGTACAAAGCTAGCACCTCTTTGACTTTTCAAAAATTGATATATATAGGTCTTAATCGTCTTTCTCTTCACTTTAAATAGAAAACGAACAGATAACCCCCATAAAACTATCTTTAAGCGCTCTATAAGGGTTTCAAAGAAGATTAACATCCAGGGTACGAAATCGAGAAGCAATAACATTAGAACGATCCCTACGACGTAAGTATCATTATACCGCCTCTCTTTTTATTTGTAGTTGGAGTTTTGGAAGGTACTTCATAGTTAAGAAAAAACCTAATTTCTGTATTTAAGCTTTAAAATATCAAGGAAGGTTGATAAATCCGTTTCCTAATAGTTAGAACTCACCCGACGGTGATCTGAAGCCGTGAGTTCGATTTATTCCACTTTTAGAGGATTGTTTTGTAGTCGACTCGTATTGACCTCTTGTATTTATGATTTATGGAGTATGGAAGAATAAAGGGCATGGAGAAAAGCCACATGTGGTAGGTTAGTGGGCTGGTTGCCCGTCGTTGCAGTTTCATACTACTTGATAACTTATTAATTGGGTGTGTTATGGTATATTTGGGGTTTTTGTTGTATTAAAGGTCCCGAATTGTAGTTAGATTGTTTTTGAGTTGCTGATTGTGTTGTGTTTTTGTATCGCCTATAGTAGGCTTGAGGGAGCAGTAAAATCAGGGGAAATGTTGCCCGTTTTGTTTTTTTACAGATTAAGTGACTTTCGTTATATAAATGAGAGAGTCATTCGTAACTTGGCAATAGCTTCACTGTTGTTGTTACAGATTAAGGTGCAGTGAGCTGAGTTTAGCATTATTATTGGACCGATTTTTATAAGGTTTGTTAAGGCTATCCCTTCTTTCCTTTTGGCATGATCCACATGATACAAACGAAACGAGCAAACGCGAAACTTTCACAAATGACTCTATTCATAGAAGTATTAGGTGTGCCTATGTTCTTGATTCCCCATGTGTTCTATTATTATATATTCTATTCATGGGTCCCAGAAAATACATAAGTTGATAAAGTCTTATTTCATGATATTAACTGAAGGCATATTGATCTTATGACATCCTGAGAGATCTTGTTGACTTACTTCTTATGCATTGCATTCATTTATACATGTACATTGACCCATGATCAGATGACATTATACACTTATATATATATATATATATATATATATATATATATATGGGGTATGGAGAAATGTTATGGCATTATACATGCACCACTACCTGATCAGCTGGTATACATTGATGATTTCGCCCATAGAGGCCGAGATGATATGATGGGATGCCATCAGAGGCTTGATGATGTTATGTACGCATATACCTATGCATGATGTGACATTTATATGCATATGCATGACAATATCAATGTTTTATGATTCACAGAGCTATTTAGACTTACCGGTTGAGTTCTGTACTCCATGTTTCTTTCATGTCTTTTATATACTGCTTTCATGCCTTACATACTCGGTACTTTATTTGTACTGACGTCCCTTTTTCTTGGGGACATTTTGTTTCATGCCTGCAGGTCTCGATAGACAGGTTGAGAGTCCTCCTAGTAGGATATCAGCTCAACGGAAGGTGTTGTGCACTCCATTTGCTCCGGAGTTGCCTATTTGGTCAGTATGATTTGGACATGTATTGATTGGTATGGAGGGGTCATGTCCCGACCTTTATGAAGTTTATGTACTCTTAGAGGCTTGTAGACAGATGTCATGTATATGGATACTTGTATGGCCTAGTCGGCCTATGTTTTGAGTGTACAAATGATCATGTCGAACTTATAGGCCCGTACGTCACATGTATAAGTTTTTAAATCATGTTGGATCGTTCTATGTCTAGTATTCACTTATGTTTTATTTCGGTTATCTCATGACGGCCCTACTGGCCCATATACCCATTATGGTGTGATAAGAAAGATACATTATTTTGGTACTTTTTGAGTAAGGCACCGGGTGCCCGTCGTGGCCCTTCGATTTGGGTCGTGACAAAAGTTGTATCAGAGCAATTTTGTCCTAGGGAATCTACAAGCCGTGTCTAGTAGAGTCTTTTTTATAGGAAGCAGGAGGCTACAGGGCATTTAGGACTGTCACTCTTTCTTCTTACTCTAGATCATGTTGTAGAGCTTAGTTGTAAGAATTCAAACTCCTAAATTCTATTTTATTCGTAATAGCGATACATACATCTAGAAGAACAGTTGGTAAGAGATTGAATGTGGCTATGGAAGAGTTGAGTCAGAGGAACTCGATTTTGCATCATGCTTATGATGAGTAAATTTGAAGTCTTCAGAAGATCATGTGGGTACTAAGATGTGTAAGCTTCTTGATAAGGATCCCTAAAGCATGTATATCTATCCACCCATATGGTAAAAATCAATAAGAGAATTAGAAGGTAGATACAAGTTTCAACAAGTAAAAGAAGCAAGGTACAGAAGGGTACGACATCCCAGTTACTGAAGATTATCAGTATTTACAATTCACGTAGAGAAGTATAAACATTTTGAGTTACTTTCAACAGTAACAAAGATATATACAATTGAACACACCCATCTCAATTATGCCCTATGGGAGCTAACAGATATAGTTTAAGAGAAGGATGAGATATTAGGATCCAGCTGGGGTTAGAGTAACCCAAAATTATGGATGGATTGTTATCATTAGCTAACATTTCTGAAGGATAGTGCAAAATATGGTAATAGTTCTCCTTGTGAGACACCCAGATGGTGCACTCTAGAATAGTACAGTCATATATAAATACTAGAATATTTAGAAGTTTCAGATGATAGATGGTGGAATCCTAGAAGGGATAAATATTTACCTTAGTATGACTCCCGCACTTGGAAAAAGAGAGAATCTTAGGAGACCCGAAAAGCCAGTGGATAGATCAAGGGGAGCTAAAAGCAAAAGAATATTTTGTTGAAGTTTTAAGAATAATGTGAGAGATGGAAATATTAGTAGGAGAATAAGAAGAGAGTAAATGAAGTATTATGAGTAAAATGTGATAAATGGGTGATAATAGTAAATCTATTTTGTTTCAATTTGGGGAGGCATGTCTTCGAACAACCCCGAATACAGGGGGGGCGCTTTAGTATGGAAAGAGACTTCAGGATTGAAGGGTTGAAGATCAATAAGATTCAATCTAAGGGCCAAATGGTCAAATAAACCGTGCTCACATAGACTGCTCGAACCCTGACACATACATTACTATTATGCAAAAGGATAAAGAGAAGTCTCTTTTTTGCAGACATCGTGTTTTTCAAAACTTTTCCTTTAAATTTCTTAAGGAATTTCCAGTTTATGATCCCCTAAAGGTAACGAGCCCAAGGGCCGCCCTAACCTGAGTTCAAATAATCACTCTCATTCGGGGACTGTCGTCCGAAAAAATAAACTTAGATGGGCCAAGTTATTAGATCTCGAGGGCACAAAGCTTATTTGGCAGCGCCTAAATTAAAAGACTAAGGTCATTCCGGATTAACAAAATCCGAGGGCACGAAGCTTATTTAGCAGCGCCTGAATTAAAAGGCTAAGGCCATTCCGGGTTAACAAAATCCGAGGGCACGAAGCTTATTTGGCAGCGCCTGAATTAAAAGGCTAAGGCTATTCTGGGTTAACAAAATCCGAAGGCACAAAGCTTATTTGGCATTGCCCAAACTATAAAGGCTATGGTCGTATAAAACGGCTCGGAGATGTCCGAAGGCCACAACAAAAATAACAAGGCATTGAAATTATAGAACTAAGCTACTTTGGGGAAGAAAGTTTTTGGTAACACCGATTCCCCACGATGCCTCAAAATGAAATTATGTTAGAGGCAGGATTCGTTCGAACCCTCAAACACAACCTAACTATTTCATGCTAAGGCATTTCGATCTTTGCGAATGCAAATAAAAACAAACAAAGGAAAAATTTGAAAGCTGTGAAGGAAAGCCTCATATGTATGTATGTATGTATTTACATATATATATATATATATATATATATATATATATATATATATATATATATTTTATATATATATATATATCAAAAAATCCTTTTTACAGGGGCCGAATAGCCCGATACAAATTTTTACAGAGGTCGAGCGGCCTTGATACACAGTATTAAGCACAGAAAGGGATAAAATCGAACACAAACGACTTGATCTCGGCTGAGTCCCGCCTCCTCATCAGGATTTTTGGGGTCTTCTCATCCTTCGGACCTGACTGAACCATCGGAATCATCCTCTTTGAGATAGGTCAATTTTCTGGCCTCTGCTTCCTCAATCTCCACAGATAAGTCTGAGCGTGGACTTCATCAAGGGCCTGCCTACGGGAGTGGCACTTCATATGCTCGACCATATTTTTTGATTGGTCTTGAGCCGCCTCGGTGTCAGCCTTGTACTGAGCCACCATTTCATCAGCTTCGGCTCTGATCACGGCGGCTTCTGACTTGGCCATTTTAAGCTCCCTCGCTAGATTATCTCGATCCGAGACAACCAAACCAACCCGGGGTTGAAGTTCCCGGCCCCCTTTGATCTAGATCTCAGCTTTTTCCTTTGCCGCTCTTAGCTGGGTTTCTATTGAAGTTAGTTGTGTCCGAGCTGTCTCTTTTTCCGAGGCCAGATGATCCATCTTACCCCTCCATTCATCGGCCTCAGCTTTAACCACATCCATCTCAGCTCGAAGTTGATCGATCTGATCGAGTTTCTGCTAGACCTGCATATTTTGATCATCAGTCACTGAATCAAATTCATCATCACTCATATGAAACTTTTACTTGCTCGACCAAGTCAGCATGATCCTTCCAAGCAACCTCCAGCTCCGCATTCGAGCTGTTCATTGAGAAGTTTAAGGGTGTCTCTCCTCTCAATAAGTTCCGGAGTCTCGGTCTCGTGGTGTTTAAACTCTTCCCGGTATCGGAGAAAAGCCTCGTGGTGGAGCACCGAGGCCTGCAAGCACAAAGGAAAATGTTACAATTACTTGCGATAAAATCTAAGTACATAATAAAGGATATCCCCAGTTACCCGATTCAATCCCTGTTGAGCTTCGTTGAACAGGCAGGGCGCCTCCACCTCGTTCATTTTGGCTTGATCTTCTATGATCACTAAGCATTGAAGGTAACTGGCGACCCCTACAGGGGCGGAAAGAACCCGGGCATCTTCGGGAAGGGAAAAAACAACGGTGCGTTTCCGATCAGGTTATGCGCTTGGGAAAGGGAATCGATCGACCAATTTTGGACTTAAAGAAGTCCCACTTGTTTCAGAGGGTGAGCTCTTCCTCGGTATCTCTAAATCACCGAACCCAATAGCATCCTTTGTGGGCATCGAGTCCACGCCATCGAAAAAACAACGGAAAGGATCATTCGATCTAAGGACTTCCTCAAGAGGGTGTTCTTTTGCCACTTAGGCCTCATTAAAATTCGACTCTGTGAATGAAGGCGATTCAATGATCTCAGTCGGACCAAGTGCTCCCTGCGGAGTTTTCCTCGTATCAAGGGAAGCCTCAGTTCCTACTCCCACCTCGGCTTCCTCGACTAGATGAACATCAGCCTCACCGGCCACTAGTTTGGAGGCTCCTTGCCCTCCGAACTGGGACGGCACACTGGACACTAGGTCAAAGTCTTCATCCTCTCCCTAGGATTCATTCCTCAATTGATGGGCCATGTCCGGGGACAATGATCGACCATTGGAACTTCCTTTGGGCTTACGAGCCAATCTTTTCTTTGGTCTCTTCTTCTCAAAGCCCGGAGAACTCGGAGCCCCTTTCCTTTTCTTTTTATCTTGCTTCAAAGTAGGGGGCTCGACGTAAATGTCATCATCCACAGGCGGAGGCCTCATTTCAACATCTTTTGATAAACCTTCAAAAAGAGAAGCGAAGCATGTTAGAAATCGATGGTGTAAAACTTAGGCCGAGTGTAATTTAAAGAGAAAATCTCACCATGAGATCGCACCTACCGCCGACCCTTCAAAGTTCGTTCCATGCACACTCAGAATATGGTTTTTGCAATACAATCCCCTCGACCCATTCCTTTAGTCGAGGAACTGCATCCGGCATTCGAGCGATGGCTGCATCATAGAAAATTAATAAGAAGAAGGACACAAGGGAAATGATAAGCAAATTCCCAAAGGAAAAGGTATACTTACGCTTCATGTTCATTTTTCAGGGAATGGCATGTCCTCGGCCGGAATGAGGTCTGATGTTTTCACTCGAACAAATCGGCCCAACCAACCTCGATCCCAATCCTCATTGATGCTTGAAAATGGGGCCTTACTGGCCCGTTGGGCAAGCTTTATTAGCCCCCTAGATAGATTCAGGGACTGTACAGATGCATGAGGTGGTTAATGGTGAAAGGACACCCTTCAATCTTACTAATAAAAAGGCGGAGGAAGATAACTGCCCTCCAAAAGGAGGGATGAATTTGGTCTAGTGTCACCTGGTACCTTTTACAAAAGGTGATGATGACCGGGTCCAAAGTTCCCAACGTAAAGGGATAAGTGTAAACACTTAAAAAACCCTCCATGTGAGTAGTGATTGCCTCCTTGGGTGTGGGAACCACCACACACTTGCCGACCCAGTTGCAGTCCTCTTTGACTTTATCGAGAACACTGTCAGTGATCGAACAAACGTACCTCGAGACCGGTTCACACCGGCCCTGTATTGAGGAAGTTTTCTCAACCTTGAAATTAGCTCCGGTTGGGCACCCCGAAGGGACGAACATTTTCAGGAGAGGTTACGGTATCGATTCCTCGGTGACAACAGGCGAAATGTTCTCAGTCGGTTTCGAGGAAGAGGGAGTTTCTTTTTGGGGAACGGATTTTGAGGTCTTTTCCATTACTTTTGAATAAGAAGAGGAAGAAAAAAGATGCTGATAAGAGGAGATATAATTCTTAGATAGCTTATGAAAGCCTTCAAAAAGCCAGAAAGCAAGAGGTTTTGAAGATAAGAGTGATGAAGTTTCTTTAAAAAACACAGAGTATTTGAATATAAAATTTTCAAAGAATGGATAAAGAGGGTATTTATAGTTTCTCAAAATGGCGGTTCGCATCCCGAAGTGGCAGACCGTCAACTAATATGCATTTAATGCCTTGAAGGTTGCGTCAATGGGACGTTTCTACTATTCGCATCACTTACGTCATGAGTCTATCACTAGTCGTCGGAACAAGAATCAGGCGCTCGTACGGTGAGAATTTGAGGCTCATAACATTTTCGTCATTACTCTCCAAAAAAATGAGGGGACTATACGTGCACTGTCGAAATCGGGCTCGATTAATACAAGGCAGAACGGGCTCAAAATGCGAAGTATTGAAGATTGACCCCGAGCTTAATCAAAGCAGGACATAAGATTAGAACGTTGGTCCTCGAGAACACTGAGCCCATGATTCAGAACCGACCCTGATCCCGAACATGCTCGAGGGAAGATCGTCGAACCTAAAAAATGGAAAGCAAGAATATCCGTAACGGGTCGAGCATCACGGCGGGAATCTCGGCATGAATCAAAGGAACTGTTTAATTAGCAAATTAGGAGATTCTTTACCTTATACAGAATTGTACTTAAAGTAGGACTCCCCTACTATATAAAGGGGGGTCTAATTATTTGTACGGGACATCTGATGATGAAAAATAGCAATATACTGACCTCTTTAGCGAGTACTGCTTGATTATTCTATTTCTAACCCTGATTGTAACGTCTCTTAGCTCGAGGACAGTCAATATACAAGGCCAACACCGCCTAACTTGTGTGGTTTGCATTCATTTTTATCATTAATTTTGATTTCAATTTGGATTCTCATTTTTTATCAAAATAGATCACATATCCTTAAAACCGTGAATAAATTCAATTATTATCCGATTTTGAGAGTAAACAGACATATGACAGAGTCTATAGTCATGTGAAGGAAAAGACAAGAGGTGAAAAGCCTTGAGACAATAAAACTATATAAGCCATAAAGTCATACCCTCATTTCGAGAAATGAGTTGGTGACTCGAACGTGATTACCACAAGGCTAAGTTAGACCCGCGGAGTAATAAAAATCAATATGGGCTAGTGAACAAGAAAAATTTAACATGAATTAGGGACCGATTTTATAAGTTGGCATCGTGAGAATTTCAGAGATAACGTTCAGCCAATAACAGAATGGATAGCAACAGAATAACCTTTAAAGTTCATTCAGGAAGACGCTTCCCTAAAGCAAGCACTGTGAGCAGAGTTAATCTTAAGGGACTAAGTGTGCCAGTTACACTAGGTGTCACCCTCGTGAGTAAGAAATTTCATTATCCTTGGTACAGAAGGGTTACTGCAAGGCGAGTAAGAGTCAGTAAATATGTGGAAAGACGCCAAAAATGAAGAGAGGGGGGAAGATGGTATGATGTGGTATTAAGTCAGAATTAAGTGGTTCAGGTAACTATAGAACGGTAAAGAAAGAATGTGGTAAAAAGGCAAAAGGGTTGAGGTTGCATTTATTTAGATCCTACAAATATGTCGCGACCCTAGAACATTATGCAAGCACGACGCAGAGGAGAGGAAGTAAGGGTTACCACCCAGGATGTTATTGATAAATAAGTGCGAATGAACACTTGATACATCAGGAGCCAGTGGGAGAGGTAAGTTAAGACAAAGGACATATCCCGAGGGAGATTACACGGAATATAGATATGAGAATAGACAAACGAGTAGTTAGTAGTTGATTCAGGAAGAGTCTAGTTATGGCTAGACAAGAGGATACAGACAAACCAGCAGATTGTGCAAGATAAACGTAGTGAAACCCAACATAGGAAATTCAGTCTCGCAGATATGATGACATCGTGATCCTTGAGAAATATTCAGATAGGATTTGGGGTAGTTAAAGGTACCGTATAAGTTTTATAGAAATAAAAGAAAGTATCACTGGGGAGATAGTCAAAATTTCAATTCAGAAGAAACTCTACAAGCACAAGAATGCAGAGGTAAGTTCGCAACCTTACAAGAGTCAGAGGGTCTCCCCTAAGTAAGCATAGTAACTTCAAAAAGAAATGGTCTTGTAACAACAGTCTCACTACAATATTGTATACACTCCTTAAGAAAGTGGCACCTATCATGGCTAATGAATGGGTAAAAAAATCAAAGGCGATGTTTGAGATCATATGAGGTACTGGAAATTCCAGTATTCGTGGGCAATAAGGTAAGCCAAAGTATCCATGCAACAAGTGGCAGAACACTAGGAAAAGTAATTGCTTACATTTAAAGACAACCGAGAAGGCACGAAAGGAAATCTATGGTGCTAGCAAGTTAAAGGAAGGTTGCGAGTAGTATAAATAGATATGTGTAGGTCGCAAGCTAAAGTATGGTAGAGTGACAAGGGTTTAAGTAGATGGGAGTAAGGATAAGAAAAGGTGAGTTAGAAGGTGACAAGAATAGGTAAGGCCTTAGGATTAAGCCCATCAAACAAGAGAGTTGATGGTTTCCATATGCTATAAAAAGCTCAGTATAGCTTGAACGAACTCGGAGGTGACTAAGACTAGGACTAATTAGAAGAGATGAAATGTTGCCCTGGTAGTAGAATAAGGGTGTAATGATGATAAATAAGAGGATGACATTTAGGCCTTTGATTGAGTAATGATTTTAAGAAAAGGGATTTCATGAATTGCACGGGATTAGAATACCCCATAAGATGAATCACGTTGGGATGCTATGAAATACAGTTATTGAAGTATAGTATCGTCCCTAGGTGGACCAGGTAAATCACTTCAAATGTTCCCCGATGCAACGTGAGTTCCCTAGGTGGATCAGGTAAATCACTTCAAATGTTCCCCGATGCAACGTGAGCCCTAGTGACAATGTATTACGTTAGAGGCTTCAAGTTATCAGTAGTATATTATGGATCAACATTAAGGTGAATCAACATGGATGGATAAAAGTTATAAAGTGTGATATGAGATTATATCGTCATTATTAAGATGAACAGTAATGAGGAAGCATTAAAGGAATTAGATTTATACATATAAGATAAGAAGCGAGAGAGGAACATGGAGTTGGGTAGCAGACCTCGGTAATAATAAACCGAAGTAAGAGTTGTGATATAGTATGACCTACCTATCTATAGTAAAACCATAAGCATAGATAACTGAGGCTATGAAACAAGATATATCAATATTCGTAAGTGTAACAAAGGACCGAGCGAAGAACTTCAGTATACCTATAGATGCCCAGAGGAACAACTTGTCATAGTTCTGTGTATGTTCGCAAAGTGAGGCCTAAAGATTGGCTAACACTAGAGGAAAAGGGAAAGAAGAGTTGCATAGGCACACTTACAAGGTCAGAGTCGTATAGGCTGCATGACAGAAGGTAGCAACAATTACGAGATTGGAAGAATTTTGATCACAAGTTATGGTGTAAGAAAGAGGCCCTGGGGGGGAATGCCTTGGCCTTTGGATTTATTCACAGAACAGTTGCCTGACGCCTATCAACATTCGTCCTCGAATGTTCCAAAGGGGGGAATGATGTTACACCCCATGTTTTCGTACGTAAAAGTACATCGTAAGTCAATTGATGTAAGCTCATAAATGAGATCATCTTTGAAAGTACATAAATTAAGTTAGTCATTTTACCTTGGAGGTTACAAAAAAGATCATGGATAACAAGTACCAAGAGGCCCTAGGGGGGGGAATGCCTTGGCCTTTGGATTTATTCACAAAAAAGTTGCCTGACGCCTATCAACATTCGTCGTCGAATGTTCCAAAGGGGGGGAATGATGTTACACCCCATGTTTTCGTACGTAAAAGTACATCGTAAGTCAATTGATGTAAGCTCATAAATGAGATCATCTTTGAAAGTACATAAATTAAGTTATTCATGTTACCTTGGAGGTTACAAATCTTTAAGATCATGGATAACAAGTACCAAGAGGGCTGAAATATTTAGAAGCTAAACAAATTGAAGAAAATAAGTTTCATCGAATGTCGACAAGTTGGGAATGTTATAATATGTTCTTTTGGGGTTAGACTAGGGTGATTAACATGATAAGGAGGTTATGTTATGTGTTATTTTATTCGTATGATAGTCATGTATTACATTTTAAAGTCAAGCGAGTTGTGGAACAAAAGTTGATAAAGGTCATCACAAGTGTTACACCTTGTGCGTCCCAAGGTAACGTATAGTGAATATGAGACTTGTTAATCATAATTTAAATTAGTGTAAAGTAATAATATGACAATATATGATGTTTGGATATAAAATATAAAGTTTGGGAAAAATCAGATTTTGGTTGTGCAAAAACTTACTAAGGATTTGCCTTGTAATGAAGCTTTTTAAGCAGTACATTTCGTGTGTTATGTGAGATATTTTTGGGATATATTATATACCAAATTAAAGGTCTTGGAATTTAGTTTCCAAAACTCTTAATCACTTATTCATACGACGTCTGTATAAAAGGATATGAGCGTCTAAACAAGGGCCGATGCTAGGGTGCCAAGCTAGCACCTCTTTGACTTTTCAAAAGTTGATATATATATATATATATATATATATATATATATAAGTCTCAAGTCGTCTTTCTCTTCATTTTTCATAGAAATCGAACAGATGACCCCCATAAACCTATATTTAAGCTCTCTACAAGGGTTTCAAAGAAGATTAACATCCCGGGTACAAAATCAAGATACGATAACATCAGAACAATCCCTGCGGCCTAAGTATCATTATACTGCCTCTCTTTTTCTTTGTAGTTGGAGTTTTGGAAGGTACTTCATAGTTAATAAAACACCTACTTTCTGTATTTAAGCTTTTAAATATCAAGGAAGGTTGATACACTCGTTTCCTAATAGTTAGAACTCACGGGACGGTGTTCGGAAGCCGTGAGTTCGATTTATTCACTTTTTAGAGGACTGTTTTGTAGTCCACTCATGTTGGCTTCTTGTGCTGCTGATTTATGGAGTTTGGAAGGATAAATGGCATGGAGAAATTCCACATGTGGTAGGGTAGTGGGCTGGTCACCCGTCGTTGCAGTTTCAGGCTACTTGATAACTTGTTGATTGGGTGTGTTATGGTATATTTGGGGTTTTTGTTGTGTTAAAGGTCCTGAATTGTAGTTAGGTTTTTTTGAGTTGCTGATTGTTTTGTGTTGTTGTCTCGCCTATAGTAGGCTTGAGGGAGCAGTAAAATCAGGGAAATGCTGCCTGTTTTTTTTTTTTTTTGTTACAAATTAAGTTACTTTAGTTATATAAATGAGAGAGTCATTCATAACTTGACAATAGCTTCACTGTTGTAGTTGTATATTAAGGTGCAGTTAGCTGAGTTTAGCATTGTTATTGGACAGATTTCTATAAGGTATGTTAAGGTTATCCCTTCTTTTCTTTTGGCATGATACATATGATACAAACGAAACGAGCAACGCGGAACTTTCACAAATGACTCTATTCATAGAAGTACTATGTGTGCCTATGTTCTTGATTACCCATGTGTCCTGTTATTATATCGTCTATTCATGGGTCTCAGAAAATACGTAAGTTGATAACATTTTATTTCATGATATTAACTTAAGTGATCTTATGACATCCCGAGAGATCTTATTGACTTACTTCTTATGCATTGCATTCATTTATACATGTACATTGACCCATGACTAGATGGCACTATATACGCGTATATTATATGTATATGGGGTATGAAAAAAGGTTATGGCGTTATATACGCACCACCACCTGATCTGCTGATATAAGTTGATGATTTTGCCCACAAAGGCCGAGATGATATGATGGGATGCCCTCAGAGGCTTGATGATGTTATGTATGCATATACAGATGCATGATGTGACATTTATATGCATATGCATGACATTATAAATGTTTCATGATTCACAGAGCTATTCAGACTCACAGTTTGAGTTCTTTACTCCATGTTTCTTTCATGTCTTTTATATACTTCTTTGATGTTTAACATACTTGGTACTTTATTTGTACTGACGTCCCTTTTTCCTGGGGACGCTGCGTTTCATGCTCGCTTTTCCCAATAGACAGATTGAGAGTAGGCTATCAGCTCAATGAAGGTATTGGTGCACTCCACTTACTCCAGAGTTACCTATTTGGTCAGTATGATTTGGACATGTATTGATTGGTATGGCAGGGCCCTGTCCCGACCTTTATGATATTTATGTACTCTTAGAGTCTTGTAGACAAATGTCATGTATATGGAAACTTGTATGACCTTGTAGGCCTATGTTTTGAGTGTACAAATGATTATGTCGGACTTATAGGCTCGTATGTCACATGTTTAAGTTTCTATATCATGCTGAGTCATCCTATGTCTAGTATTCTCTTATGTTTTATTTGAGTTATCTCTTGACGGCCCTTCTAGCCCATTTACCCATGATGGTGTGATAAGAAAGATACGTTTTGTTAGTACTTGGTTGAGTAAGGCACCGGGTGCCCGTCGTGGCCCTCTGATTTGGTTCGTGACATAGATACGCTTCACACCCCTTCCCAACCATCTGTTGTGCAATTAGAAAGGACACAGCCCTACTAGGAATATAATCTGATGTACCTCTCCACTCCAACCGCGACAACTGGAATAGTTAGTGTCAAAGTCTTGGCATGACAATCTAGAATAGCGTGATAGGGAACAACCAATCCATGCCCAGGAACACATCAAACTCTACCATACTAAGCGTGGACGCATATACAGGAGCACTCAAAGAATCACGAGATATATCCAAATGCGGAGCAAAGTAAGATGAAACATACGAATAAGCGAAACTCGGATCAAATAAGACCGATGCATCCCTATGACAGACCAGAACAATACATGTGATGACAGCATCCGATGCGACCGCCTCCATCTACCAGGAAAAGCATAGAAACGAGTCTGGCCTCCCCCTTTAGGGAGACCTTTACCAACCTGAACTCTACCCCTAGCTAGAGGTGCAGGTGGAGCGACAACTGGAGCAGCAACTATGGCCTATAAACCCTACGGACCCTTGTGGAATCCGTGGAGCGTGTGTAGTCTATGGAGGTGCACCCCTCCTAAGTCTAGGGCAGTCCCTCACCATATGTCTGGTATCACCACACTCGAAACAAGATCTCAGGTCATTGTGGCTGCTGAAATTGATTCTGGTCTGGTTGGCTAGACTGACCGCTAAAGGCACCCTGTGCAGGAGATGTACTAGAAAGTGAATGTGCATAATGGGCGACATGAGACCCTGGAACAGTCGGAGCACTACGAGTAGCTGGAAGTGATGAATGAGATGGGTGGCTCATATATCCTCTGCCATGACACACTGAACTATAGCGTGGGCACCACTAAATCCTCCAAAACCTCAAGGCCTCTTGGCCTCCCTCTCCCCTCTCTCTCGACCTCGCATACCCTACATTCTCTGAGCGATCTCTACAACCTACTAAAATGGAGTATCCGTCTCCAACTCCCAAACCATACTCAACCTAATACCATAACTAAGCCCCTCGATGAATCTACTGACTCGCTCTTCGACTGTAAAAACCAAAGCAGGTGCATTTCAGGACAACTCACTGAATTGATGGCATACTATGACACTGTCATATTCCCCTGATGCAGCTGCTCAAACTCTATGCGCCATGCATCCTAAAGGTCTGGGGAACAAACTACCTCAAAAACATCTCTAAAAACTGAGTCCAAGTAAGTGGGCTACATCAGCTGGTATATCTCGTAACCCTGCCACCACCTATATGCTTCCCCTGACAGTTGAAATGTAGTAAAGGCACCTCCGCTCAACTCCACAATGCCCATGGTGCGGAGAATACCATGGAACTTGTCCAGAAAACCCTATGCATCCTCAGTAACTCCGCCACTAAAAATAGGAGGATCATACTTCTTGAACCTCTCGAGTCTCCTCTACTCCTCCTGAGATGCCTCTGGGCTGACCTCAGGCTGAACCGGAATAACGAGTTATGCTGGCGTGGCATTTGGAACCTGGTCAATGTGGAGCCCCAGCTCTGGAGTACGGGCCGCGGGAGTCATAGCCCCTTCCCCAGCCTAAGATGTAGCTAGTGTAATGGGAATCAATCCCGCCTGAGCTAAAGTGCCAAACATGCTCAAAACGTGTGCTAGGGTCTCAAGGAGTCCATGGGTGACAATAGGCGCCTCGGGTGCCTGTCCCTCAACTGCAGCTACCGGTGGCTCCTTAGTCGTTGCTTGAGCAGGTGCTTTGGCTGCAGCATGTGCCCCTCCTCGGCCTCTACCTTGGCCCCGGCCTCTCGAGGCTCTAGTAGGGGGTGTGGTTGTTTGATCGTCTAATTCAGTAGTGCGTGTACCCACCATCTATGAGAAAATAGAAAGACAAAGAGTTAGATTTTGAAATCAAAAAATCTACACGATAAGGAATTAACGAAGTGGAATTTTCCTAATAGTTCTATAGCCTCTCGAAGATAAGTACAAACGACTCATACCGATCCGCAAGACTCTACTAAACTTGCCTATGACTCATAACATCTATGAACCTAGAGCTCTAATACCAACTTTTCACGACCCTAAATTCCCACATTAGGATGTTGTGATAGCACCAAGTCTCTAAGACTGGGTAAGCCTAGCATACATTGTGAATTTAATAGAATTTAACAACTAAAATGATAAATTTAAACTGATAACTTTCATAATGAAACCAAATGGTACGACAGTCACAATAATTCCCAAAATCGGTGGAACTAAGTCATAAGCTCTATAGAATACGCACTAGTAATCTCTAAACAAAACTCTGTTTGAAATAAAGATAAACAGTAGTACGGCAATAGAATAAGGTTACTTAGAGGCCTACAAGCATCAAGAAGGTATACCTTGAAGTCTCCAGAATATCTGGCCAATCACTGGCGTCTGGCACAAGCAGAAGTACCTGGATCTGCACAAAAATATGCAAAAGCATGGCATGAGTACACCACAACAGTACCCAATAAGTATCAAATCTAACCTCAGTAGAGTAATGACGAGACCAAGTCAAGATATCTACTAAGCAAAAGAAACCTGAACAAGATATAACATAATATAATATTAGAAAGCAAGAAATAAATGACAAGAAAGCAGTACAATGATGTAAGGCTAACAATGGATATTAAAGCAATAAAGGACAACAATAATGAGCATGTGATAAGAACAAGTAATCAAATACAGTCAAATACAAGTAAAACAAATGAAGGAATAACAATAAACGTTCAATCAACAAGTCTTTCCAACATAGAAGGTACAATAATAATCACAACCGAGGCACCACACATCATATCCACATTTCACGATTTACAATCACAATCTTCCTTATATCGCCGTGTGAGCCTTGCATTTATATTTTTAAAGACATTTTTCCCGAAATAGCTACACCTGTTTTAGCCCCCTTATCTCACTGCGTGGCTTCAAGTAATTCCCTTACTAGAAACATGCGTATTAATCCCACCTTATCTTGCCGCATGCACATCAAACCATATCTTTATATCGCCGCATGCGCATGATATGTCACAACACAGAAATCAACTCGCACCACATGTGCCAATATGCCTCAACATTGCAAAAATCAACAATACCAATGTTATCACAACACATAGTCCACGGCTCAACCACAATATGTACAAGAATCTCAATAACAACAAAAATGAATGAGGAATAACTCAACAGGGAAAGGTATCCCAATAATCAACAACTTCAACCACAATGTGTTAATAGCTTTCACAACTACAACTTCAATAACCCGACAATGAAGGTATTTCCATGAAATGGCAACTTGCAATTCAAGTACATAACATAAGCTTAACAATAAAAGAGATAGCATGAAATAGCAACTACGACTAAATGCATGAGAATAACTCAACAATGGAGAGAATAGCATGTAATAACAACTACAAATAAATGCATAGAAGAGTAACTTGACAATGGAAACCAGAACATGTGATAACAACTTCAATTAAAGCATGTAAGAATAAAATTAACAATGAAAGATAGAACAATCAATAATAACTTCAATTAAGTGCGTGTAGGTAACCTAAAAGTCTAAATCGGTCAAATATCACATATAAGCTCGTGTACATGTCTTTCACATAATTCAAATAGTACAATCAACCCAAATCCTAAGGGGTAGTTTTCCCCACACAAAGTTAAACAAGATACATACCTCAACTAGGCCAAATCAACACTCAAAAATAGCTATTTCTTTAAAATTCGCCTCCGCACAGCTCAAATCTAACCAACATAATGTCATCAAATAAAGCAAGAGAAATCAATTTCGATTAATAAAGCTAAGATCTTACACAATTCTCCAAAAGTCAACAAAAGTCAACCTTGGGCCTTCCCGGTCAAAATTCGGGTCCAAGATTAGATACCGACTACCCATAATCCCGCGAGTCCGTATATGTATTTTGTTTTCAAATCCGAGTCAAATTCGACTCTCAAATCCCAAATTTTATTTTTTCAAAACATAGACAAATGTCCCCCAAACTTTCTTTTTGATTCTCATAAATATGATGTTAAATCTCTTATATAATCATGAAATGTAGTTGGAAATGATTATAATCACTTACCAATGATTGTAGGTGAAAATCCCTTCTCCAAATCGCCTCCTTCCGAGTCTAGGGTTCAGAAATGAGAGAAATGAGGTCAAATCCCAACTACCCAGCCCTTTTGTTCAGTAGCAGATGTCGCAATTGAAAACTTCCGCAATTTCGAAGAAGAACTTGCAATTGCAGCACCTGACAACCTATTGGGAAGTCGTAAATGTGACATTGGCTTCACATTTGTGAAGCCTACTCCCATCACAAATGTTGTTAAATGGTCGTAAACGAAACTACCAGTCCAAGGTACTACTTTGCAATTGCGATCTAGGTATCACAAATGCGACACTTGAGACTCCATGTTAAGATCGCAATTCTAATGCTGGTTCTCGCAGTTGCAACACCTGAGGCCTCAGCATAACAACAAACCTGATCCAGCTCAAACTATTCTAAAACATGTCTTAGACTCACCCAAGCCCTCGGGACTCCGAACCAAACATCCACAAGAGTCTAAAATATCATACGATCTTGTTCGCATAATCAAAACACCAAATAACATCTATAGCCACGAATCGGACATCAAAATACATGAATTTCAAAAGAAAACTCAAGAACCTCTAGAATTGCAACCAAGCATCTGAATCCTATCAAACCAACTCCGAATGACACCATACTTTGCAGACAAGTTCCAAATAGCAAAATGGACCTATTTCGAGTTTGAAACCAAAATCCAAACCCAATACCCAAAAATTCAACCTACGATCAGACATAGGGAACCTTCTAAATCTCAAATTGCCAACTTTCGTCAAAACAAGTCAAATCAACCTAGGAACCTCCGAATTCAATTTAGGACATACAGCCAAGTCCAAAATCATGATACAGACCAATAGGATGCATAAAAACATCGTTTTGGGGTCTTTTTCTAAACCAAGAACTAAAGGGTCCAAATCAAAACAAAACCTTCCTGGAACAAAATTAACCAACCCCGAAAGTCATAAAATCACAAATGCTCATGTGTGAAGCATCAAATGGGGAAACGAGTCTCAAATACAAAAAATGATCAATCAGGTCATTACAGATATGGTTCAGCACGAGTTTTAGAAGTTGAAAGTTTGAAAGTTCATTAATTTTGATTTGAGGTGTGATTCATGGTTTCGTTGTTTTTATGAGTGATTTGAGGCCTCAAGTAGGTACGCATTATGTTTTGGGACTCATTGTTATGTTCGAACGGGACCCCGAGGGGCTCGGGTGAGTTTTCAAGTTATTTTGGATCATTTCGGAAGATGATTTCATTGCTGGTTTCTGTTGGTTTTTGATGCCTCAATTGTTCTTCGCGATCTCGAGATGTAACTAGGATTGCGCTGTGTAAATTTGGAGCTGGGTATTTTCTTCACCGCGTTCGTGACTGGATGGATGCGTTCGTGTAGGTTGTGGAGGTTTGATCATCGTGTTCACACAGTGGTATCGCGTTCGTGCTGGGCAGTTGGGAGCTGGAGAACTCTTCTTCATGTTGACATGTCATAGGTCGCATTCGCAGAGCAGCATTCACGTGGTCTGTTTCACGAACACGTAGAGGGTCATGTCATGATCATGATGCATATAGCTAGGTAGTTATTATAAAGTACTATATTTCAGACCGTGAGCTCATTTTACCACATTTTGAGTTGGGGGAGCTCAGATTTGGGCAATTTTAGAGAGTATTTTCACTACATGGATCGAGGAAAGTATTTTCTACTCGGATTTTATTATATTACATGATTCTATCTTCGATTTTGCATTTGATTGAAGATTCCAAAAGAGAAATTGGGGGCTTTGTCTATTTTGCTAAAGTGAATAATTGGGTTTTGAATAGTGATCCGGAGTCATATCTGAGTGAAATTAGTATAGTTGGACTCATAATTGAATAGGTTGTCAGAATTTGTGAGTTTTTTCGCGTTCTAAGGTGCGGGACCCCAGTTGAATTTTTGGTTGACTTTTAGTATTTTATTAAAGATACGACCTATATCATTTGGGTTTATTTCCTTTGGCATTATTTGATGATTTTGAGTTGATTTTGGCTAGTTTCGAGCCGTTCAGAGGTCGATTCGCGGGCAATGACGTTTCTAGAGTATTGTTTGGCTTGCTCGGTATTTGATTTAGCTTGCTTGAGGTAAGTATCTTTTCTAAACTTGGTTGAGGCACTAGTTTCCTTAGTTATTTGTGATAGCTACATGCTATGTGTGTATATATGTATGGGGTTTGAGCCCATGTGCGAGCACCGGGATAATTATCCATGCTCGATATAGTGCTTAAGCTATGGCATGCCTTGAATTGATTGTTAAGCTTTATGATGTGATGTTTCTCATATTTGTAACCTTGTTGAAAACTATTTGATCTATATTTGAGGTCACATAAAGGCTAATTCCATTAATGAATTTGATAGTTGCTATTTCTATGATAAAATTACCGATTTGAGCTATGATAGCATACTTTGCACATGCATACACATTAGCATGTCATTATACCAGTCCCGAAACATGAAATCTAATATTCATTGATCACATACATATATTCTTGTATATTTGCTTATGTGTGATAGGATTTGGATTGTATGCACGTGACCACGCCGGGCGGGTTATGTTGTTATGCCTGTGACCACGCCGGGCGGATTGTGTTGTTATGTCTGTGACCACGTTGAGTGGATTGTGTTGTTATGCATGTGACCATACCAGGTGGATTGTGTTGTTATGCTTGTGACCACGCAGGCCGGATTGTGTTGCTTTGCTTTTGACCACGTCGGGCAGATTGTGTTGTTATGCTAGTGACCATGCCTGGCAAATTGTGATTATTGGCACGTGAGTTGCCCGTGTAACACGTGAGTTATTTGTGCGGATCCAGATACTGATATTATGGCACGTGAGTTGTCCATGCATCACATGAGTTATCCATGCGGTTGATATTATTGGCACATGAGTTGTCCGTGCATCACATGAGTTATCCATGCGGTTGATATTATTAGCACGTGAGTTGTCCGTGAAGCACGTTGAATTTGCCGTGAAGCGTGTGGATATGGATCCATCCCCCTAGGGTCACCCTCTCATGTTTCTCTCTTGATGGTGTACACGCGGATTATGAGAAACCGAAGAGTTTCTGGTTAATGTGAGCTCTGGGAGAACTAGTTATTGGTTTGGTTCAGTTACTGAGATTCTGATGTGGCCTGAGAGCCGTGATGTGATTTCTATTTGGATTGGGTTGCGCACTACAAGGGGTTGATATTTAGTTATTGTATTTCTTCTTTACTCGCAAATTCCTTGATTGTTTACCTGATTTATTTGCATATCTTCTTTATATGTTGGATTGCTGACAGAGCTGAATATGTTGGGAAAGTATGTCAGCACCAAGGTGGTTTTATCTATGAGTTCATGATTTGATCATATTCATGTTCTATACTTGTTGGAATTTATGAACTATACAGGTGATGGCGAGTATCATTTATAGTTCTTGCTTCTATTACCTCGTCGAGGTTAGTTATGATACTTATTGAATACATGGGGTCGGTTGTACTCATACTACACTTCTGCACCTTGCGTGCAGATTTGGGAGTTGATGTTGCTGTGTATGGTAGGAGCTGGCATTGAATATATACCTATCTTCCGGATATAGCTACCACCTGTCCTTGGTAGTTTTAGATTTTAAATTTTGTTTGTGTATATTTCAAACAGATGTTGTATTATTTCATACCAGCTTTGTAAATCTGAGTCTTAGTGGCTCGTGACTTATCCAACCAGCCCTTGGGAAAATTGTAAAAAGTTCAGTTATTGAACTTCTTATCATTATCATTATATTGTGTTGATTGTTTTTTGGCTTACCTAGCAGGTCGGGTGAGGTGTAGGCGGATTTTGGGTCGTGACAACAAGCCAACCCCACAAAGCTATGTGATCGCGCCTAGCTGCCCGCAAATGCAATGAACCACCTGCTCATACCCAGCATTCCTTCTGCGCGATCGCACAACCCCTACAACGATCGTGTAGTTTAAAGCCTCTCATGCCAACATCTCTTCTCCGCTATCGCGAGACTCAGCTCCACGCTCGTGAAGCATTGCCCTCAACCAAAAAACCAGCTATGTCAAACTCCACCAAATGGTCCAACCCACCCCAAATCACTCCTGAGCCCCATGAGACCCCGACCAGTCATGCTGTCACGACCCAAAATCCTATCAAGTAGTGATGGAACCTACCCAACCCGCTAATTATGACAAACAACATATGATGCAAATCTAAGGAGAATTCATCAATAAATAATAAATAAGATTACAGATATCAATAAAAATATTTTAAGGACTGGTAGTATAAGTCACGAGGCACTGAAATTTATATTTGCAACGCTGGTACGAAGAAAATACAATATTTGTTTGGATATGCATATACAGTAGTATAAATCCTAAGCTACCATGAACAATTGATAGCTTGTCTCCGAAACGCTGGTTCATCTCCAATGCTAGCCTTTGTCCTCCATAGCAACTGAGCTCCAGAATCAAGACGTAAGGTGAAGAAGTATAGTATGAGTACAACTGACCCCATGTACTCAGTAAGTATCTTGATTAACCTCAATGAAGTAATGACGAGGTTTTTTGTCAAAATATTCTCACATTATGTAACCTGTGCAGCTCAATAACATCTATAATACAAAGAAGTACCCAAAGAAACAATCATAGAACAACATATATCAATAATAAAGGTGCTCAATCGAATAAGAGATCATATGCTTTTCCAATTTAAGAGGTCAAAACAAATACAGCTTGCACCAACTCTGCATACAAAGGAGACATGCACCAAGTAACATGTACTCAAATACTTCTAGATGGATGTAAGTTCCTATACATGATAATGATCCAATTTTGTATAAATCTCCAAATGGCATGTTTATGAAACCTTCACATGAGATCAACATGCCAATGTATGATGATAACTCTCTCTTAACATCAATCTGACACTCTACAAGAGTCCAACAACTCATTAATGTCCCATGCATATGTCAAATGCATCAACTAGCATACAGAGAAGATATGCATGAATAAAGCATGTAAATGCATGAATATGCAAAGGATTTACTTGAATGGTCAAAGCTTCCACCTTTATAATCAATAACTCATCACATTGGATCCCACACCACTATCAACCAGAAACCCGTGGGTTACATACAACTTGTGTGTACGTCATCAAGAGAGAAACATGAGAAGGAGACCCTAGGAGAATGGATCCATATCCACATGCTGCACGACAAAAACCTTGTGTACTGTACAACAAAAATCTCGTGCCATAACAATAACAATATCTACACAGCAAAAACCTCGTGCAATAAAAATAACAATATTCGCAAATCAAAAACCTCGTGCCATAACAATAATACTAGCATAATATCCATATAGCATCAATCTCGTGCCAAATCCTCAGTCTATATTAGAGAAACATATTCAGGAATGTATGCATATGAACAAGAGATAAATATATATATAATGCATATGCACGAAGGAATAACCATGCATGAGTGTATGCATATATACAAGAGATGGCCTCTAGATAGGATGTAAGCCTATGTGTGCGTATGACTAGGGCCCCAACATGTAATACATCATCCAAATAATCATCATGCCCAAATAAATATCAAAAGCCCAATCATAGTCTTTAATGGGTATAAGGAAACAAAAGTAGCCACAAAACAATTTAAGGCATAACACAAGGATAACATGTGCAGGCGTGTGTACATAATAATAAGTGTGACTGTGGCCAAATCAAGTACATCAATAATCTTTAAGAATAGCTCATCATGCCCAAATCAAGATATCATTAATCTAAATATTATCTCTGACAGGGTTTATTGTGCTAACAAAGCCATCAAATCAAGTAAGGCATAAAATAGTCTAGAATTTACCCCGAGCATGAATAGTAATGGCACATGCATATACGCCTGTCACCTCGCATATACATCATCCCCTCCCCCCTCCATTGTATCAAACAATATCATTTATTAGGAAAAAATCCCTCAACTAAAGTTAGGTAAGGCACTTCCTCATCTAGGCTAGCCTAAAGCTCCAAAATCGCTTTTCCTTTAGAAATCACCTCCAACCGGCTCAAATCTAGCCAAACATCATCCACGGAAGTTAAACGATGCTATAGCAAGCAATCTCAATCAATAAAGCTTCGATATTTGAAAAATTTCCAAAAAGTCAAACTGGACACATGCGCTCGAAATCCAAAACCGAAACCAAATCTTGATGACGCATAACCTATCATGTCCAAATATGTGATCCAAATCAGAGTCAAATTCAATGTTCAAAACCATAAAATACAATTGTTTGTCTTTAAATCCCCATTTTCTTCTTTAAGATTCCTTGGTTTAGAGCAAAAACCAATCTTATATTCATGTTATAATCATAGATTTGTGTGACAATCACTTACCCCATCGTCTTTTTCACAACCCAAGCCCATGTCACGTATTGTCTGCTTTTGGCCTAGGCCAGCACAGATTTTTTTTTTCGGGCTACGCCATCTCGAACCCCAAAATGTGAACTTGTGTCACTTTCCTCTCTCATTCAATGTGGGATTCACCTAAGGTGACATGTGCACCCCTTCTTCAGAAGCTTGCCAGCCTAGCAGCGTGCGAGTCCAACTTGAAACCGCCCTTATCAACCCGCCGTCTATCATGGGCATCACATCCCCCCTTGGGACTCAGTGTCCTTTCTGAGGTTTTCCCCACCAGCTTCTCAAAATTGTGGGATTCGCCAAAACATAGTTGACCGCTGTGGTTTGCCCCACCACCGTACTGAAGGAGATTCGCTCTGATACTATATTTGTCATGGCCCAAGCCCATGGCACATATTATCCGCTTTAGGCCTAGGCCCACATGGATTTGTCTTTCCATCTACACCACCTCGAGCCCCAAAAGTGCGCGTACCATGTAAACTTGTGTCATGCCTTATAAAGCTCATCACGTTCCTCTCACATTCCGATATGGGATTCGCATAAGGTGACATGTGCACCCTTTTTTCAGAAACATGGCAGCTTAGAAGCCTACCAATCCTACTTGACCCACCCTCATCAGCGTCACGACCCAATTCCCACTATAGGCCGTGACGGCGCCCAACAATGTCGTAAGGCAAGCCAGCGGTGAAATATCCATTTAATTATTCACTTTATTGCTTTTAAAATCATGAATGTTTTATTTAATAGAGAAAACCATGTATAAAAGGTATAAGGCATAAAATAAAATATGAGAGTAAACCAGTAATATTAATAGACAAAACCATGAACGTCTACTAGAAACACCCAAAACTCGGTGTCACAAGTGCACGAGCAATCTAGTAGAATATACAAAATCCCCTATAACTAATGTCTGAAGCAGAATAGAAAAAAATAATAAATACAATAGAGGAGACTCCGGGGCTGTAGAACGGAGCATGGAAAGTAGCTCACCGCTAGGCCTCCAGATAGAGGGATGTGTGCCTGACCGAATACCAGATGTACCTGCCTCAGTACCTGCACAATTTGTGCAGAAGTGTTGCATGAGTACGTAAATAATGTGTACGCAGTAGGTATCTAGTATAACCTCAAATAAGTAGTGACGAGGGGTCAACATCAACACTTACTAGAGGTCAATATATATATATATAGTGCAAGAATTTTATATAGGCATGAAATAAAACAATAACAACGGAATAAGAAGCAATAAGTAACTGATTCTTTAACAAAAATAACAAGTTAAAAATCCCCAAATATCACATGCCAATTTCAACAAATAAAGGCCACCAAGTAATTATAGTTTCTCGAGTCATAAAGGAAATATCGAGTATAATCGAACTCCTAGCGACATCACGCACGATTTATGCTGAGGTCGTACGGTTCAATCCATAACAATCGTGTACATATACTACCAAGGTCGTACGGCCCGATCCATGGATGCATCTCATTATATATAAATATTACCAAGACATTCGGTCCAATCCATGAGAATAGGGAAACTCTTCAGACTACGGTGCATACGTTTATAATCCCAAGATAAGCACATAAAGGAGCATAAATTTTTCTATCAATAATGAAACATCCCGCCAAAACTCAAATTATGAAGCTCGGTCTAACATAATCTCTAAACTAGTTTTACTTATTAATACAAGTAATTAAACTAACAAGTTGAGTTCAAATAGCACAAGTATTGCATAATAAAGTCCTATGTCTACCCGGACATAACAAGATTTCAGCTACGTACAGACTTTCATCACTTTGTGCGTATATAGCACCCACAAATTATTAGCAAATAACAATTTATACACCTATGGAATTAATTCCCTCTTACAAGGTTAGGCAACAGACTTACCTCGTTTCCAAGTCCTCTTTCCGGTCCACAAATCACACTAATAGCCTCAAATTGATGTCGAGCAATCCGAAACTAGCCAAAGATCGTACAAACTAATCAACATATGCTCAAAATTTCATAATGTAACTATTAGAGTAACTCCCCAACCCAATTTGGAAGGTTCCAAAAATTCTCCCCCTGGCCCACGTGCCCGAATTCCGAAAATTTTCATAAATAAATGTTACCCATAACTTCACGAATACAAATATATAATTTTTACTCACTTCCATAATCATTTTCGTGGTCTAATCCCATTTTTACCAAAACCTAGGTTTTTCAACAAATTCGCAAAATTCCTACACTTTCTATGTTAAAATCTATTCATAATCTATGTATTCAACTCACATTGTGTAGAAAATACTTACCTTAAGATGCTAGGTGAAAATCCCTCTCCAAAATCGGCCAATAGATGTGTGAAATGAAAGAAATGGCCTAAGTCCCATTTTTAAATTAGAACACTGCCCGGGCATCCTTCTTCGCGATCACGAAAAGGGCCTCGCGATCGCAAAGTCCAAATTTCCAAGGCTCTGACAAATCCCATTGCCAATGCGACCAGGTCCTCGAGAAGGCCAGCCCAAGCACAGCGAATGCGACCTGCCCTTCGCGAACGCGAAGAGCAAGACCCACTGACTCTCAGGACCTCTCCTCTTCTACGCGAGCGCGGACCTTCCAACACGAATGCGAAGGCCATAGGTCTTAAACCTTCGCGAACGCGACCCTGTGATCATGAACACAAAGAACAAAAATGCCCAGCCCCCAGTTCCTTCATCGCGAGCACAGCAGCACTTCCGCGTTCGCGTAGAAAGAAACCAGAACCGGCATTTTCTGTAATTTTAAACTTAGCTCCGGGTGGTCCAAAACACAACCAAGCCACCCGAAATCCCGTCCAAAGGCACCAAAAAGTTCATAAACATAATACGGACCTGCTCGAAGCCTCGAAACACATAAAACAATATCGGAACTAAGAATCGCACCCTAAAACCAAACTAATCAACTTATGAACTTCAAACTTCTTCAACAAGCTCCGAATGCGACGAATCAAACTTAAATAACTCGGAAAGATGCCAAATTTTGTGTGCAAATCATAAATCACCTACGAACCAATTCCCGGGCTGGGAATCCAAAATGAACATCGATAACACCAAAGTCTACTTCAAACCAAATTTAAAGAACTCTAAAACCTTCAAGGCGCCAAATTTCAATGTTAAGTACCGAAACACTCTAAGATCACCAAACTCGATCCGAACACACGCCCAAGTCCAAAATCATCATATGAACCTATCGGAACAATCAAATCCTGTTCCGAGGTCATTTACTCAAAATGTTGACTTAAATCAAATTTGGCCACCATAGGCCACTATTAAGGAACTAAGTATTCCGATTTTAACCCGAACACTTCCAAAACCAAACTAACCATCCCCATAAGTCATAAAACCGTAAAAGCACATACTGAGAGTCTTAAATGGGGGAACGGAGATCTAGAAAGTAAAACGATTGGTCAGGTCGTTACATTCTCCACCTCTTAAACAAACATTCGTCCTCGAAAGGGTCTAGAATCATACCTGGAGTGCTGAATAAGTGTGGATATCTGCTCCACATGTCCTCCTTGGTCTCCCAAGTTGCCTTCTTGAATGATTGACCCCTCCACTAGACCTTTAACGCAGAAAGTTTCTTAGACCTCAGCTGGCGAACCTGCCTATCAACAATAGCAGCTGGCTCCTCCTCATAACCCAAGCTCTCATCTAGTTAAACCATGCGGTAATCTAACACATGCAACCTGTCGGCATGGTACTTCTTGAGAATAGACACATGGAAGACTGGGTGAACTACGGATAGACTGGGAGGCAAAGAAAGCTCATAAAAAACCTCCCAAACTCGCCTAAACACCTCAAATGGGCCAATAAACCTCGGACTTAGCTTGCCATTCTTTCCGAACCTCATGATACCCTTCATCAGTGAGACTTTCAAGAGAACCTTCTCACCCACCATAAATGATAAATCACACGCCTTCTGATCCGCGTAAATCTTTTGTCTGGACTGTGCTAAGTGAAGTTGCTCCTAAGTCAACTTTACCTTATCCGTGGCATCCTTTACCAAATCGGTACCGTACAACCAAGCCTCGCCTGGCTCAAACCACCCGATGGGGGAACGACATTTCCGATCATATAAAGCCTCAAATGGAGCCATCTCAATGCTGGACTGATGACTGTTGTTATATGCAAACTCGGCCAAAGGCAAGAACTGATCCCACTACCCTCTGAAGTCAATCACACACGCTCTAAGCATGTCCTTCAGAATCTGAATTGTCCGCTCCGGGTGCCCGTCGGCCTGTGGATGAAAGACTGTGCTGAGCTCTACCCAGGTACCCAACTCACTCTATACTGCTCTCCAGAAATGCAAAGTGAACTGAGGGCCTCTATCTGAAATGATGGAAATAGGCACACCATGCAGCCAGACGATCTCCTGAACATAAATCTAGGCCAATCTCTCTGAGAGTACGTAGTCACCACCGGAATAAAGTGCATCGACTTGGTCAGCCTGTCGATAATGACCCAAACGGCATCAAATTTCCTCAACGTCCACAGCAACCCGATTACGAAGTCCATAGTGACACGCTCTCACTTCCACTATGGTATAACTATCTGCTAAAGTAGGCCACTTGGCCTCTTGTGCTCATACTTAACCTGCTAGCAATTTACACATCTCACCACATATTCAACTACGTCCTTCTTCATCTGCCGCCACTAGTAATGCTGCCACAGGTCACAATACATATTTGTAGCACCTGGATGAATAGAATAGTATGAACTGTGTGCCTCCTCAAGAATCATCTCCCTTAGGCCATCAACTTTAGGAACATATAAGCGACCCTGGAGTCGTAGAACGCCATCATCATCTATAGTAACCTCCTTGACACCACCTGTAGTAATGTCTCTCTAAGAACCAACAAGTGTGGATCATCGTACTGACGAGCGTTGATCCGCTCAAATAATGAAGACTGAGCCACAACACATGCAAGTACTCGACTGGGCTCTGAAATATCCAACCTCATAAGTCTGTTAGCTAAGGACTGAATGTCCAAAGCCAATGGCCTCTCCTCTACTGAAATGAATGCCAAACTACCCATACTCTCAGCCTTTTTGCTCAAGACATCTGCAACCACATTCGCCTTGCCCGGATAATATAGGATAGTAATATCATAATCATTCAGTAACTCAAGCCACTTGCGCTGCCTCAAATTAATATCCCTCTGCTTAAACAAATGATGCAAGCTGCGATGATCAGTGTAAACCTCGCAGGATACCCCATAATGATAATTCCTCCAGATCCTGAGAGCATGAACTATCGCGGCCAAGTCCAAATCATGCATGGGGTAATTCCTCTCGTGGGGCTTCAGTAGACATGAAGCATATGCAATAACTTGCCCATCTTGCATCAATACACAACCCAAGCCAACACGTGAAGTGTCACAATACATAGTATACATCCCCGAACCGGACGACAAAACTAACACTAGTGTTGTAGTCAGCACGTTCTCGAGCTACTGAAAGCTCACCTCGTAATCATTGGACCATCTGAACGGATCACCCTTCTGGGTATCCAGTCAAAGGTTCTCTAATAGATTAGAAGCCCTCCACAAACTAGCAATAATAACCTGCTAATGTCAAGAAACTCCTGATCTCGATCGCTGTGGTAAGACGAGGCCAACTCTGAACTACTTCAATCTTCTTGGGATCTACCTTAATACCCTCACCTGATACAACATGCCCCAAGAACGCCACAGAATCTAACCAGAACTGACACTTGGAGAACTTAGCATATAGCTTCTGTTCCCGCAAGGTCTAAACCACAACTCTCAAATACAGCTCGTGTTCCTCCATACTACGCGAGTAGATCAATATGTCATCAATGAAGATAATGACAAATGAGTCAAGATATGGCCTGAACACCTGATTCATCAAATCCATAAACGTCGTCGGGGCATTAGTTAAGCCGAAGGACATCAATAGAAACTCATAGTGCCCATATCTAGTCCCAAAAGCCCTCTTCGAAACATCCGAAGTATGAATATATCTAGACCTCAAGTCTATCTTAGAGAACACCCTAGCACCCTATAACTGATCAAATAATTCATCAATGCGCGACAAGGGGTACTTATTCTTAATGGTAACCTTGCTCAACTAGCGGTAGCCAATGCACATCCGCATACTCCCATACTTCTTCTTCACAAACAATACCGGTGCACCCTAAGGCGACACACTCGGCCTGATGAACCCCTTCACGAGCAACTCCTAAAGTTCTTCCTTCAACTCTTTCAGAACTATGTGGTATGGTGGAATAGAGATAGGTTGGGTGCGTGGCCAAATCAATACTGAAATCAATATCACAATCTAGTGGCATACCTGTTATATCAGAAGGAAACACATCAGAGAACTACCGCACCACGGGCATGAAATCAATCATGGGAGTCTCTGCAGCAGTATCCCAAACATAAGCCAGATAGGCCAGACAACCCATCTTGGCCATATGTCGAGCCTTCAAGAAAGATATAACCTAGCTAGACATACTTATAGATGAACCCCTCCACTCTAATCTAGGAAAATCTAGCATCGCCAAGGTAATAGTCTTTCCATGGAAATCTAGAACATCATGGTACGGAGACAACTAGTCCATGCGCAGGATGACCTCAAAGTCAGTCATATCAAGCAACAGAAGATTCGCTCTGGTCTCATTACCACAGAAAGTCAGTATACAGGACCGGTAAAACCGATCCACAACAACAGAATCACCCACTGGCATAGACGCATATACAGGAGCACCCAAGGACTCACGAGAGACATCCAGATAAGGAGCAAGTAGAGAGGACACATAAGAATACGTAGACCCTGTATCAAATAGTATTGAAGCATCCCTACAGGTCTGAAGCAAATCAAATGTTGCTCATGCTCCTCCATACTACACGAATAGATCAATATGTCATCAATGAAGACAATGACAAATAAGTCAAGATATGGCTTGAACACCCGATTCATCAAATCCATAAGTACCGTCGGGGCTTTAGTCAAGCTAAAGGACATCAATTAAAACTCATAGTAGTCTAGAAAGTCGTCTTCAAAATATCCGAAGCACGAATCTTCAACTAATGATACCCAGACCTCAAGTCGATCTTAGAGAACACACTAGCACCCTGTAACTGATCAAATAAATCATCAATGCGCGGCAACGAGTACTTATTCTTAATGGTAATCTTGTTCAACTGGAGATAGTGAATGCACATCCACATACTCCCATCCTTCTTTTTCAAAAACAATACTGGTGCACCCCAAGGTGACACACTTGGCTTGATGAACCCTTTTGCGAGCAACTCCTTAAGTTGTTCCTTCAACTCCTTCGGAGCCATGAGGTATGGTGGAATAGAGATAGACTGGGTTCCTGGTGCCAAAGCAATACTGAAATCAATATCACAATCTGGTGGCATGCCTGGTAGATCAAAAAGAAACACATCAGAGAACTCCCGCACCACGGGCATTGAATCAATCGTGGGAGTCTTCGCAATAGTATCCCAAACATAAGCCAGATAGGCCAGACAACCCTTCTCGACCATATCTCGAGCCTTCAAGAAAGAGATAACCTGGCTAGATATACTGCTATATGAACCCACCCACTCTAATCTAGGAAAATACGGCATCACCAAGTTAACAATCTTGGCATATTAATCTAGAATAGCATGGTACGAAGACAACTAGTCCATGCCCAGGATGACCTCAAAGTCGGTCATATCAAGCAAAAAAAGATCTGCTCTGGTTTCATAACCACAGAAAGTCATAATACAGGACCAGTAAACCCGATCCACAACAATAGAATCACCCACTAGCGTGGACACATATACAGGAGCACCCGAGGACTTACGAGAGACATCTAGATAAGGAGAAAATAGGGAAGACACATATGAATACATAGACCCTGGATCAAATAGTACTAAGTATCCTTACCACAGATAGAAATAATACATGTGATCACGGCGTCTAAGGGTACTGCATTTGATCTGGCTGGAAAGGCATAGAACCTAACTGGAGCGCCACCTGGCTGGCCTCCACCTCTCGGACAACCCCTACCCACATATTCTCCGCCTCTAGCTGGCCGGCTGGCTGTGCGGCAGCTGCTGCGGTGATCATGGGCTGATGGCCCAACTATACTGCCTTGCCCTGAAGCCTGGGGAAAACTCTCCTCATATGACCAAGCTCCCCACACTCATAGCAGCCTCTCGGTATAGAAGATGACTGACCCTAGGTCTAGCCCTAGTGACCTGAATGCCCACTAGAAATACCTTGAATAGCCTACTTGTAGGCGATAGGTACTCTCTAGAATAGCACGGAAGTAGGGCTGTATCGGGGATCCCCGAGCAGGCGATGGTGCTGAATATGTGGGCCTGCTGGACTGACCCCTCATCAACTGACCTCGGATCCCAGAAGGGGCACTGCCAAAACCTTCATAATGCAGAGGCCTCTTCTCCCTTGTCGTATACAATTGGCCCTGGCTACGGATACCCTTGATCCTCCGAACTATCTCCACAACCTTCTCGTAAGGAGTCTCCATCTCAACTTCTTGGGCCATAGTAACCTGAATGCCATAGTGCAAGCCCACGATAAACCCCTGCACTCTCTTTGCAGCAGTAGAGAGTATCATAAGTACATGACGAGACAAATCAGAGAACCTCGCCTCATAGCTGGTCCCAAACATCTGACTCTGCTGGAGCCGCTCAAACTGACCCCGTAGCTCTTCCCTATAAGAGGGTGGAATATACCTCTTAAATAAGAGGCGTATGAATTGGTCCCAAGTAAAGGGAGGCAAACCTGCTGGCCTGCAACAAAGATAGGACTGCCACCATCTACGGGCCCTGCCCTCCAACTGAAATATGGTGAAGTCTACCCCCTTGGACTTCAATAATCCCATGTTGTGCAGCCTGTCCCTACAACGATCAATAAATTCTTAGAGGTCATCATGCTGCTCACCGCTAAACATAGGAGGATGTAGCCTGGTCCACTTATCCAACTGCTTCCGGCGCTCGATGGTCGCGGCTGGCCTAGCCTCTAGTATAGCCGCTGCAACTGGCTGAGCCCCACCCGCAAGTAGTGCACCTGGGGTCTGATATACGGCAGCAGCAAGCCTTGGAGCCTGAGTAGATGGGGTTTGTGCTCCCCCTACCGCCTGAGATGTGGTTGGGTCTGTGGAAGTAAACCAGCCTACGTCATAGAATCCATGAACCGCAACATACGGCCTATGACCTCCTGAAATCCCGGTGCAGACATGAAATTTGCCGAGGCCACCTCAGTTGCAGGTACCTCATCTTGCTCATCAATGATAGGATCCTCCAGGGGATCCACTAGTGGTATGACGGGGGCAACTCTAGGATGCCCTCGTCCTCTAACAAGAACTGGAGTCCTCCCTCGGCCTCTAGCAACAGGGGGAGCGGCTCCTCTTCCGCCGTGTGCATTTGTCGTGCGTGTTCTCACCATCTGTCAGAGAATAAGAGAAAGACACTTAGCACAACATCAACTGCATGATGGGAGATGAAGAAAGAGAAGTTTCCTAACACCTTATAGCCTCTCGAAGTTAAGTACAAACGTCTCCGCACCGATCCGTAAGACTCTATTAGGCCCGTTCATGACTTGTGTGACCTATATGAACCTAGTGCTCTGATACCAAGCTGTAACGGCCCAATTCCCATTACATGGCGTCATGGCGCCCAACATCATCACATGGCAAGCCAATAATGAACTATCCGTTTAATTATTCACTTTATTACCTTTAAAATCATGAATTCATTTATTTAATAGAGAAAACCAAGTATAAGTGGACATGATAGTATAAGGCATAAAATAAAATATGAGAGTGAAGCAGTAATATTAATAGACAAAACCATGAACATCTACTAGAAATACCTAGTTTTCGGTGTCACAAGTGCACGAACAATCTAGTAGAATATACAAAAACCCCTACAACTACTAACTGAAGTAGAATAGATAGAAATAATAAATACAACAGGGGAGACTCTGGGCTGCAGAACGGATCAGGAAAAACAGCTCACCACTAGGCCTCCGAATAGTGAGGATGCGCGCCTGACTGAATACTAGATGTACCTGCCTCAGTACCTGTACAATTTGTGCATAAGTAAAGCGTGAGTATGTAAACAACGAGTACTCAGTAAGTATCTAGTCTAACCTCGAAGAAGTACTAACGAGGGGTCGACATTGACACTTACTAGAGGTCAATATATATAAAGGGCAAGAATTTTATATAGGCATGAAATGCAACAATAACAATGGAATAACAAGCAATAAATAAGTGATTCTTTAAGAAAAATAACAAGTTAAAAGTCCTGAAATATCATGCCAATTTCAACAAATAAGGGCTAGCAAGTAATTGTAGTTTCCAAAGTCATAAAAAAATATCGAGTATAATCGGACTCCTAGCGACATCACACAAGAGTTATGTCGAGGTCGCACGGCCTGATCCATAACAATCGTGTACATACACTACCGAGATCGTACAGCCCGATCCATGGATATATCTCATTATATATAAATATTGCTGAGGTGTTCGACCCAATCCACGGGAATAGGGAAACTCTTTAGACTACGGGGCATACATTTACAATCCCAAGATAATCACATAAAGGAGCATAAATTTTTCTATCAATAATGAAACATCCCGCCAAAACTCAAAGTGTGAAGCTTGGTCTAACATAATCTCTAATCAAATTTCACTTATTAATACAAGTAATTTAACTAACAAGTTGAGTTCAAATATTACAAGTATTGCATAATAAACTCCTATGTCTACCTGGACATAACATGATTTTAGCTACGTACAAACTCTCGTCACTTCATGTGTACGTAGCACCCACAAATTATTAGCAAATAAAAATTTAAACACATGCGGTTAACTCCCTCTTATAAGGTTAGGCAAGAGACTTACCTCATTTTCAAGTCCTCTTTCTGGTCCGCAAATCACACTAATAGCCTCAAATTGATGCCGAGAAGTCTGAAACTAGCCAAAGGCTTACAAACTAATCAATATATGCTCAAAAGTTCATAATTTAAACTATTAGAGTAATTACCCAACCAAATTAGGAAGGTTTTTAAATTTCAACCCAGGGACTATGTGCCCGGATTCCGGAAATTTTCATAAATAAATGTTACCCATAACCTCACGAACACAAATATATAATTTTTACTCAATTTCATAGTCATTTTCGTGATCTAATCCCATTTTTACCAAAACCTAGATTTTTCAACAAATTCCCAAAACTTCTACAATTTCTATGTTAAATCAACCCATAATCTCTGTATTAAACTCAAATTATGTATAAAATACTTACCTCGAGATGCTAGGTGAAAATCCCTCTCTAAAAAGCTCCAAAATCGGCCAAGAGATGTGTGAAATGAAGGAAATGACCTAAGTCCCATTTTTAAATTAGAACACTGCCCAGGCGTCCCTTCTTCGTGATCGCGAAAAGGGCATCGCGATCATGAAGGCCAAATTTCCAAGGCTCTGAAAAAGCCCTTCATGAACGCGACCAGGTCCTTGAAATCGCGAAGGCCAACCCAGCCCAAGCTCGGCAAATGCGACCTGCCCTTCACGAATACGAAGGGCAATGACCTACTTACCCCCAGGCCCTCTCCCATTCTACGCGAGCGCTGACCTTCTAACGCAAACGCGAAGGCCACAGGTCTTCAAGCCTTCACGAACACGACCGCGTGATCGCGCACGCAAAGAACAAAAATGCCCAGCTTCCAATTTCTTCATCATGAACGTGACAGCACTTCTGCATTCACGAAGAAGTAAACCAGAACCAGCATTTTCTACAATTTTAGACTTAGCTCCGGATGGTCTGAAACACACCAAGCCACTCGGAACCCCGTCCAAAGGCACCAACAAGTCCATAAACATAATACTGACTTGCTCGAAGACTCGAAACATATAAAACAACATTGAATCTAAGAATCGCACCCTAAAACCAAATTAATCAACTTATGAACTTCAAACTTCTTAAACTAGCTCTAAATACGACGAATCATACTTAGACAACTCGGAATGATGCTAAAATTTGCGTGCAAGTAATAAATCACCATACGGACCTATTCCCGAGCTCAGAATCACAAACACACATCGATAACACAAAGTCTACTTCAAAGCAAATTTAAAGAACTCTAAAACCTTCAAGGCGCCAACTTTTAACATTAAGCGCTGAAATGCTCCCGGATCACCCGAAAGTCAATCTGAACACACGCCCAAGACCTATTGGAACCATCAAATTCAGGTTTTGAGGTGATTTCCTCAAATTGTTGACTCAAGTCAAACTTGGCCACCTTAGGCCACTATAAGGAACTAAGTGTTCCGATTTCAAGCTGAACACTTCCAAAACAAAACCAACCATCCCACATGTCATAAAATAATAAAAGCACATACAAGGAGTCTTATATACATAAATGGGGATCTAGAAAGCAAAAACGATCGGTCGGGTCGTTACAATCAGCCTACCCTTGTCATGGGCATCATAGTCTTAGGTAAAAACCCCTTTAACAATTGCCTCAATCCAAGCACCCTAGCTCCCAAAATGATATAATGAAGTCCAAGCACGAAATGGGATTTAATATCAAAAAGCTAAAATTTTAGCTTTAGGTGTCGGACGCCATCTCGGACTCAAAGCATCTAAACTTCACTCCTTATGTTAACCTGCAACAGAGGCTGGACGCGAAGCATCCACCTTAGACTCCACATATGATGCATTTTTTTTGCAACATTTCCACTTCCAAACTACTCTACGGACACTTCCATATTCACCCAATGTAATAACCCCGCTAGTCCCTTTGTGTATTTGAGCTCCCTTTCCCAATTTGATGCTTCTTATATGTTTGTTTGTTGTTTTGTGACTTGCGGGGATGGTTAATTTCCTTTCGAGAAGGTTTTGGGGTGAATTAGAACACTTAGTTCTTTTGTTGGAAGCTTAAGTTATAAGAGTTGACAAAGGTTTGACTTTTGTGTAAATCCTTGGATAAGTGATGTGATGATTCCAGTAGTTTTGTATGATAATTTTGGACTTAGGCGTATGTTCGGATTTGGGTTTGGAGGTTACTAGGGTGTTTTTGCGCTACTTACCGAAAGTTGGCAATTTGAAGGTTTTTGAGTGTTCCTAAGTTTGGCTGGGGATTGATTTTGGTGATATCAATTTTGAATTTTAGTCTCGAAAGTTGGAATAGGTTCGGTTTTATTGGTTACCCTTGAATCGCACGCTTGGTTTGAAGTTTGACGGTTCTTGAACTTAAGAGAAGTTCAATTTGCGTTTTGGCCTTTGATTCATTTTTCTGATGTTACCGTATGTGTTTGGAGGCTTTGGATAGGTCCTGGTAGTGCTTATGGACTTGTTTGTATGATTGGATGGGATCCGGGTGGTTGGGGTGAGTTTCGGACCACCCGAAGCTTTGTTAGAAGTTGAAGATTTTACTGGTGTGAGGTCTTCTTCGCGATCATGGAGATAGTCTCATGATCGCGAAGTTTATTTTGGTGCTGGGCAGGCTTATGCTTCGTGTTCACGACAAGGGTGTCTCGGGCGCAGGGTCGTGGTTGATTGGCATTCGCGTTTGCACCTAGGAGATCGTATTCGCATATGAGGATGGCAGGCTGGGGGAAGGCTGGAGCCAATACTTTGCATTTCGTGTGTGTGATCGTATTTGCGTAGGTCTGGGGGAGTTTGTGCATCGCGTTCACAGGCTGGATGCCGCATTCGCAGAGGGTTAATTTGAGGTGGTGCATGTTTGTGCTTCGCGAATGTGAGGCAGTGGCTTTCTTCTTGAAATATATCACTGGGCAGACCTTTAAGTGTTATAATTTCGGGATTTTACCCATTCTATCATATTTTGAACCCTAGACTTCGAGATAGAGATTTTGGAGAGAATTTTTGTAAGGCCCCATAAACTCTCCTAATGATATAAGACTCCAAAGCACGCTCATGAGTTTCTTAACTACTGTTTTGTGAGACTATGGACTAGAACCAATTTAGATTGTCATGATAATAAGTGCTAGAGGTGTATTTGATGTGGTTTAGGGTTTAAGGAAAGCCCTAGGACCAAGCTAATTTGGAAGCTATGTGACAGACTAAAGTTTCGAATGAGCTTACATATTACCCAATTTCAAACAAGCACAACTACCAAAGTATAAAGAGTTAGGGGTGATCTACCTATCAAATGCTCTTTGAGTCTAATTTTCAATTCTTAAAACCGTACATAATTTCAAATTCCTACAGGAGGTTATGACATTTTTATTGAAGGTTGTCTGGAAAAAAAATCCGGCACCCAACCAGCGTGTGGCGCCTTCTGTAGCACCCAAACCAGGAGCAATTTTTGGACTAGTGCCCAAACCAGACTTTAAAAAGTTTATTTTGGTGATCTTTTTTCCCCATTTCACTTAGCCGATTTTTGGAACTCTTCTCCCCTCTCTCAAGATCCTCCAATCCTCTTATCTTCAAGGTGAGTAATCCCCACTAGTTTGATATTTTATTCCATCAATTCACACTAAATCTATCTCAACCCACTATAAAATCATTAGATTTTCAAGGAATCTTCCTAAGAGCTCAAGTGAGGACTTTACAATATTTCTCAAAAGGTACTTCCATCTTCTTGGACTTGAATGCAAGTCTTAATAATGAATATATGACTAGGAATTTAGATGTAGGACTTATGGGATGGTGATTGGAAGTCATGAGTTCACCAATTAGAATTTTGAGAATTTGTAGAGAATGAAAAGTGATTTGTTTGATGAATTTGTTCGTTGAGAGTGAATTGTAAGACATGAATGTGTTGTTGGAGATACTAAACTATCAAAAGTTGGTTGTAGTATGAATTGGAGGGGCAAAGAATGGGTATTGGATGAAGAAATATCATTGATGAAGGTGGTGGAGAAATGTGCACACTAGATGCTTGACATCATACCTAAGTGAGCAAAATGTGGGCCATCGTAGTATCATTAAGGGGCAAATTCGAGGTATGTTTGGCTAATTTCCTTCCATAGAATCGGATTTTATGAATTCCTTATAAACTCCAACTGTGGACTGTTCAAGTTCCTATTCCTATTATTCTGAATTGCTTCTAATGATTGATTTATTCAAATGCTCATGTACTCACGCGATGATTCAATTCCTATCATTATGCTCTCCTTTCGGAAATATCTCAAGTATGAATGATTTATCAAAATGCTTATGAGATCAATTCATGATTTTCAATTGCAAACACTATGCTCTTCTCTTGAAGTTATTTCAAGTATTTTAAGCTCTTATTTTTCTCATGCATTTGTAGCCAAGATTTACCAACACTTTAAAGATCTTTGATGTCTTTTAATAATGCACGGCAAGTGAATGAAATGAAAGTATGAGGATGGAATGTGGCCATTTTGTCAAAATGAATATGATGTAGTATGTTCCAAGGGACAGATGAAAAGAAAAGGTTTTATGAAATGCTTTAAATAAAAAATTTTGGGAGTATTGGGGTATGTGACCGAGGAGGGATAGGTTGTAAAGGCCTATAACTGAAAACTACACGTGCCGTTGTAGGAGACGATTAGGGGACCAATTCCCTTTGTGTTATGATGAGATACTTCCCCTTTAATTGGGATGGATTGATTGCTAGAAAAGACCATGTCGACCCATATGGAATTGTGACGAAACAACCTAGCCAATCGGGTCGAGATCGGATGCCATGTTGCGCACATAGTGGTTTCACATTATCATGTCAATCCACACATATTGTGGTGGGGCGGGATAGCCAATCGCGCTGAGATCGGACTCCATGCCATGGTGGTATATCAGTAAGTAATAATCTCCCAAACTAAGATGTTAATGTTTATTAGAGGATTTCACTTATGTTACACTTTTTCCCTTATGTTTTAACATGGAATTTTCGTTACTATTGATTTTCTCCCTATTTCCATGCTTTCTCTCCTCATTTTGACATTTTATTCCATGTGAGGGCACTTAGATTTACATACTAGTACTATTACATATGTACTAACGTCCATTTTGTCAGGTACACTGCATTTTTAATTGATGCAGGTGGTACCTCATCAGGCGGCACAGACTCTTCATAGGAGCGTACCCTTCCTTCAGCGAATTTTTGTGAGCCTTACTCCACATGCGGGCCTTTATGTTGTATTGATCATTGTACATTATTTTAAGGTACAGTCGGGGGCTTATCACCGACACTTCCATATTTTTCTCATGTTAGTCCTGAGGGTCCATAGAATCACTGCGGGTCATGTATGTATGGGGGAACCATAAATGTCGTTTTGTCATTTACTTCCACTTATAAACTATGGGTTGTATTATTTTATTATCCATCAATGAAAGCTCGGGGCGTGACAAACTTGGTATGAGAGCCTAAGGTTTTAAGTGTCCTAGGATGTCTTGGAGCCCTATCTAGTAGAGTCCTTCTTATCAGTGTGAAGTCGACCACATCTATAATTAGGAGGCTAATTGGGCATGTAGGAATGTGACCCTTCTTAAAACTCTAGATCATATTGAGCTCGATTATAAGACTGTCCTTTTAACTCGTGCATTACTCTATTTTTCAGTACATGGTGGCTAGGAAGAAAGAAAAGAGTAGCCAAAGGTCTAATGCCATCTCCAAAAGTGGCAGCTAATATAGTGTTTGATTTTGCTGGTGAGCATATAAGGGGTGAAGGCACTGCCCTAACTACAGCACCTCCTACCTCTAATGCTCCTGCTGAGATTCCAACTGGGAATGTACAGATGCCTCCTCCAACTAATACTCCATCTCCAACTCCAGCTTCTTTCTCCGATCCTAGTGCTTTCGATGGAGACCTTAGGTGAGCCATTCAGTTGTTGACTCAGACAGTGGCTTCCTAAGCTCAGAGACTGAATGCTATATCTACTTCCTCCACTCACCAATGGGATTTAGCTATTTCTAGGGTGAACAAATTCCTCCAGTTGGATCCTCTGGTATTCACGGGTATTAAGCCCGAGGAGGATCCAAGAGAGTTTATTGATGAGATGCACAAGACCCTTCGTGTTATGCACGCCACTGAGATAGAAGCAGTGGAATTGGCCTCTTATCGCCTGAAGGAAGTGGTGTATACTTGGTATGAGTTGTGGGAAGAGTGCCGCAAGGAAGGCAAGCCTCCAGCAAAGTGGAACGAGTTCGCAGATGCTTTTATTGATCATTTCTTGCCTTCTAAGACTAGGTTAGCCTGTGTCGCCGAGTTTGAGAATTTGAAGCAAGGTAATATGAGTGTGTGGGACTACATATGAAGTTCATGAATCATTCAAGGTATTACCTTACATGTTGCCTACTATGGAGGCTAGGGTGCGCCGGTTTGTGCAAGGCCTTAGTCTCTTGGTTATTAATGAGGCCGCTACCACTTCCTTGAATTTGACATGAATTATGGGAAGATAGTGGCGTATTCTTCAAGGCAACTCAAGAACCATGAGAAGGATTATCCAACACATAACTTAGAGCTTGCGGCAGTGGTGTTTGCATTGAAGATTTAGCGTCATTATCTGTATGGGGTCCA
Source organism: Nicotiana obtusifolia (assembly GCA_002018475.1). Taxonomy (NCBI): domain Eukaryota; kingdom Viridiplantae; phylum Streptophyta; class Magnoliopsida; order Solanales; family Solanaceae; genus Nicotiana; species Nicotiana obtusifolia. Next base: position 208,993 of record MCJB01001514.1, on the reverse strand, counting down.
TGTGGACATATTCACGGACCATAAGAATCTTAAATATATCTTCCAGCAGAAGGAGTTGAATCTGAGGTAGAGGGGATGGCTTGAACTATTTAAATACTATGACATCGACATTCTCTATCACCCGTGAAAGGCTAATGTTGTGGCTGATGATCTTAGACGGAAATCTATGGGTAGTTTGGCTTATTTGGAGGCACGTCAAAGGCCGATGGCCAAGGAAATTTATCGGTTGTTTAATTTTGGAGTCCAGGTCGCTGACTCAAGCGAGGGTAGGGTGATGGTAAAAAATAGAGCCGACTTATCGTTGGTAGTGAAAGTTAAGGAAAAGCTGTACGATGACCCGTTCTTGGTGAAAATTGAAGGAGGGAATTAATAAAGACAAGATTATGGATTTTTCTCTTGGTATGAATGTTGGTACGCTAAGGTACCAAGGGAGATTGTGTGTTCCAAATGTAGATGGTCTTCGAGAGAGAATCATGATCGAGGTTCACAGTTCTGAGTATTCCGTGCACCCAGGCTCTACAAAAATACACCATGACCTCAAGGAAATCTATGGGTGGAATGAAAAAGGATATAGAGGACTTTGTGGCTAGATTCCCAAATTGGCAGCAAGTGAAGGCCGACCACTAGAGGCCCGGTGGTTTGGCGTAGAATATAGAATCCCAATGTGGAAGTGTTAGATGATCAACATAGACTTTGTGGTAGGTCTACCTCGCGTACCTCGTAAGTTTGACTAAATTTGGGTGATTATGGACCGAATCACGAACATTCCACACTTATTGCATGTTAAAGCGACTAACACTGCAGAACACTACTCAGACTGAGGAGTGCAATTCACCACTAACCTTTGGAAAAATTATTAGCAAGGTTTGGTTATTCAAGTGAATCTTAGTACAACTTTCCATCCACAGACCGACGGGCAACCCGAGCGAACTGTACAGACACTTGAGGATATGTTTCGTGCATGTGTTCTTGACTTCAAGGGTAGCTGGGGTGATCATATTCCGCTCATAGAATTTTATTACAACAGCTATCATGCCAGCATTAAAATGATGTTGTTCGAAGCTCTATACGGTAGGTGATGTAGATCCCCCATTGGTTGGTTTGAAGTAGGAGAAGCAGAATTAATAGGGCCAAGACTCGTGCATCAAGCTATGGAGAAGGTCAAGATAATTAAGGAGCGGCTGAAAACCGCTCAGAGTCTTCATGAGTACTATTCGGATGCGTGGCATAGATATTTGGTGTTCAACAAAGATCATTGGGTGTTCCTGAAAGTCTCCTCTATGAAAGGCATTATTCGATTTGGAAATAAAGAAAAACTAAGCCCTAGATTAGACCTTATAGAATCTTACAAAAGATTGGCCAAGTGGCTTATAGTCTTGAGTTACCTCTAGAGTTGTCCTTAGTGCACCTGGTATTTCACGAGTCTATGTTAAAGAAAGTGATTGGGGATCCCTCACTCATTGTGCCTGTGGAGAGTATTGAAGTAAATGAAGGTTTGACCTATGAAGAGGTTCCTATTGTTATCCTCAACAGACAAGTTCGTAAGTTGATAAATAAGGAGATTGCCTCTGTCAAAGTGCTATGGCGAAACCAACAGGTCGAAGTAGCTACCTAGGAAGTAGAGGACGATATGAAGAAGAAATATCCTCATTTGTTTGTAGAACCACATGGTTATGTTTAGAAGAATGTTAGAAGTTTACTTTTCTATGAGATACGTTCTAGACCGGTACAACTTATGGTAAGATGCACATAATGTTATGGTTGGTGTTGTTTTGCTCAATCTTCCTTTTCTGATTGAAAGTAGCAAGCCACTCTACTATTGGTACAGAGATGTTTGTGATGCTTGGTTGAGTTGTGAGTGTGTTGTTAGGATTGCTTTTTGTGGTTCTCTAACAGGTGGATATGCCCAAATATAGGAAAAACTCTGCCAAAATTTCTGAAAATTTAAGGAGTTAGTCAAATTTTGAAGCACCAAGGCTTGAGGGTAATTTATGAAGGATTAAGATGATGTTTAGGGATAAGGAGGATGACTTTATACATAGTCAGGGCTTGTAAGGTCATCGGGAAGTCGATTAAGGTTTGAGAAACTAAGGAAGATGAATAAGTGGCAAGAAAACCTAACTACTCGTTCTAACGATGAAAAATGCTAAGATCCAACATTCGAGGATGAATTTTCCCAAGTGGGGAAGAATGTAAGGCCCCTTAAGATTTTCAAATGATTTAAGACTCTAAAGCGTTCTCATGAGTTCCTTAAGTACTGTTTTGCGAGACTATGGACTAGAACCAACTTATATTGTCATGATAATAAATGCGAGAGGTGTATTTGATGTGGTTTAGGGTTTACGGAAAGCCCTAGGACCAAGCTAAGTTGGAAGCCATGTGACAGACTAAAGTTTCGAAGGAGCATAAATATTATCCAATTTCAAATGAGCACAACCACCAAAGTATAAAGAGTTATGGTATGATTTACCTATTAAATGAAAGCTCTTTAGAGTCAACTTTCTAACACTTCAAACCGTGCATCATTTAGACATTCCTATGATATGTTCTGATATTCACTGAAAGGCTGTCTGGCAAAACAATCTGGTGCTCAGGCCAGCGTGTGGCGCCTCTTAAGCCCAAACCAAGAGCCATTTTTGGACCAGCGCGTGGTGCCTCCCCCAAAGCCCAAACCAGACTTTTAAAAAGTTTATTTTGGTGGCCTTTTTTCCCATTTCACTTAGCCGATTTTTGGAGCTCTTCTCCCCTCTCTCAAGATCCTCCAACTCCTCTTATCTTCAAGGTGAGTAACCCCACTAGTTTGGTGTTTTATTTAATCAATTTCACACTAAAACTAAGTCAATCAACCATGAAATCATTAGATTTCAAGGAATCTTCCGGAGAGCTTAAGTGAGGACTTTGCAATATTTACTCCCAAAAGGTAATTTCATCTCCTTGGACTTGCATTCATGTTTTAATAATAAAAATATGAGTATGAATTTAGAGGTAGAACTTATAGGATGGTGATTGAAAGCCATACGTTCACCAATTGGAATTTTGAGAATTTGTAGAGAATAAAAAGTGATTTATTTGATGAATTTAATAGTTTCGGAGTGAATTGTAAGACATGAATATGTTGTTGGAGGTCCTAAACTATCTAAGGTTGGTAGTAGGTATGCATTGGTGGGGCAAAGAGTGGGTATTGGATTAGTAGAGAAATGTGCACACTAGATGCTTGACATAATTCCTAAGTGAGCAAAATATAAAATATCCTTACTAATATTGGTAAAATTGTATTGCATTGTTGTAGATTGAAGTTGTTTAGTGTGGTGGACCATCATAGTATCATTACGGGTGAATTTAAGGTATGTTTGGCTAAACTTCTTCCGTAGAATCAGATTCCATGAATTCCTTATAAACTCTAAGAGTGGTCTGTTCAAGTTCCTATTCCTATTATTCTGAATTGCTTCTAATGATTGATTTATTCAAATGCTCATGTACTCAAGTCACGTTTCATTTGCCATCATTATGCTCTCCTTTTGGAAATATCTCAAATGTGAATGATTCAAAATGCTTGTGTGACGACCTGATAGGTCATTTTGAGTACTAGCACCTTTATCTTCCGAGACCTCTCATAGCTTCATTTGATGATATATGACTTGTGTGCATGGTCCATATTGTTTTTCGGAAAGCTTCTACATGAAACTTTATAGAAATGTGATTTTTGACTTTAAAAACAACTAGAATTGACCACGGTCAATGTTTTGGGTAAACGACCTCGGATCGGTGTTTTGACGAATCAAGTAGGTTCGTATGATATATTTGGGCTTTTACGCATGCTTGGTTGAGGTCCCTGGATACCCGAGAGTAGTTCGACGCATTGTGTGGAAAGTTGGAAAATGAGTTTTAAACTTTGAAAAATCTTGAGTTTTAATGATCGATTCTTGATGTTTGATATTATTTTGATGATTTGAGCTAGCAAACGAGTTTTTATGATGTTATTAAACTTGTGTGAATGTTTGTATTGGATCCTTGGAGGATCGGGTGCGTTTCCGACTGACTTAGAATCATTTTTGGACTTAAAGAGTTGGCTGGTTTTCTGGTATATCTCAGTGCTTCGCGATTGCGAAGCCTCTATCGCGGTCGCGAAGGGGAAATATGGGACAGAGGCAGGTTAATCTACGTAAATGAGAAGGGAAGCTTGTGAATGCGAAAGCTTAGGGAGAACTATCCTTTGCGAACGCAGTAGCCCTCATGCGAACGCGTAGGCTTGGGATGTTTGGGGAAAGCAAATGAGGTCTCCATAGAAAACACAACCTTGTGAATGCGAACACATAGGCTTGGTTGGGGAGATGCCTTCGCGAACACTGTGCGGACCTTGCGAATGCGAAGGCCAGTTGGCATGTGTACTTCGCGAACGTGACAAGTGCTCCACGAACGCGAAGAGCACCTGACGCCTAGTTATATTAAAAGCTGAATTCGAGATTTGGCTATCTTTCACCATTTTTTAGACTTAGAGCATAGATTGGAGAGATTTTTGAAGAGATTTTGTTCCCAACTTCATTGTTTAGTGCTTTTCATCTAGTTTTGATTTATTTCCATAAACACCCATAGATTTTATCCTTAAATTTAGTAGTTTAAAGGTAGAAATTTGGGTTTTGGGTAGAATTAGGGATTTTAAAAATTTGAGATTTAGACCTCGAATTAAGATCGGATTTAAAACAAATCACGTATCTGGGCTTGGGGTGAATGAGTAATGGGGATTTGGTCTGAATCTCGAATTTTGATCATGTGGCTCCAGGGTTGATTTTTGTTGACTTTTTTAATTTAGTTAAAGATTGAACCTTTTTCATTTGTGAGTAGTTTCTAAAGCTTGTTTTGAATTGTTTAAACAAAATATGGCTAGATTCGATTGGTTTGGGAGCTTGTTCTAAATAAAAGGCCGTGGTAGAGTGTTGATTGTGTCCGGGAAAGAGGTTAGTGTCGTGGTTAATTTTGACTTGAGGGAATTAGGACTTGCTTGGTCTATTTGCTACGTGAATTATGTGTGAGGATGGCGTATATGCCAGATGACAGTTGTATATGTGCTATCATGGGTTCGAGCATGCGGGGTGGGCTATTTATTGTCATGTCATCGTTTTGTCACGACCCCAATTTCCCACCTTAGGATGTCATGATGGCCCCTAGTCTTAAGCCTAGCATGCATAAAGAAATAGCGGGAAATAAAAACTAAACCTAACCTTTAAACAATAATAAGTCTCAACAACACAGCTGACAAATAACTCCTAAAATCTAGTAAAACTGAGTCATAAGCTCTATAGAATATTCTAAAACGTCTACTACAACATTGTCAGATAAAGGAAATAACAATAATGAGAAGGTAATGGAAGGTGACTCCGAGGTATGCGGACATCGGGTAGGTATACCTTGAAGTCTCCTGAAAGTAGCTAGCCAATCAATCTCTAGCGTCTAGCACAAGCAGACATACTTGGATCTGTACAAAAGATGTGTGCGTAGTATGAGTACACCACAACCATACTCAGTACGTATCAAGCCTAACCGCGGTAGAGTAGTGATGAGGCTAGGTCAAGACACGTACTAGCACATGATAAACACAACAAAAATATAATAACGAGAAGTAATGGAAGGCGGAGAAATGGATGATAACAAGGCAGTTTAGTAATGTGAACTAATGACAGAATTTAAAAAACATGCAACGAGAAGAAAACACATAATGAGAACCACAAATAATCAATTACGGACAAAACAGGTAATACAAAGAAGAATAAAGGCAACAAGAATTGTTCAACCAATAACACTTTTCAATATGATATGCACAACAAGAGTCACAACTGAGGTAGCACCTCATATGTAAATTTCTCAATTTCAATCACAATCTTTCCTTATAACACTGCGTAAGCCTTTACATTTACTTTTGAAATCATTTTTCTCGAAATAGCTACACGCGTTTTAGCCCACCTTATCTCACCGTGTGGCTTCAAGTAACTCCCCTACTAGCAATACGAATATCAAGCCCACCTTTTCTCCCCGCATGCGTTTCAACCCCTAGCCTTATACCACCGCATGTGTATCAATATCAAACACAATCACAACTCGCACCACAAGTGCCCATATGCCACATCTTGCCACAAAGTCAACAATACCAATGTTTCCACAACAAATATCCCATGGATCAACCAAAATTTGTACAAGAATCTCAAAAATAACAAAATGAAAGTGAATTTCTCAACAAGAAAGATATCTCAATGATTAACAAATTCACCTCAATGTGATAACGGCTTTTACAACTTCAACACCAATTACTCAACAAGAAGATATTCCATGAAATACAACTCTAAATAAAGTAATTCAACAATTAAAGAAGTAGCAAGACAATAAGGAAGCCAATAACTTCAACAAAAGCATATAAGAGGAAAATAACAAGTAAGAGGTAGCACAAGTATTAACAATGTCAAATAAAGCATGTAAGGGTAGATTAACACATGTGAGGGTAGATTAAAAATGAAAGATATAACATGTTATGACAATTCAATTAAAGGCATAGAAGAGTCTAAATAACCAAAACCAGTCAAGTACCACATTTAGCCCGTGTATGCACTCGTCACCTCGCATACATATCTTCCACATAACACAAATAACACGTTAAACCCAAATCCTAAGGGGTAGTTCCCCCACACAAACTTAGTCAAGATACTTACCTTAAACAAGCTAAATCAACCCACTACTAAGCCTTTCCCGCGAATATCCAGCTCCGGATGTCATGCCCCGACTCGAGGAGCGCGACTGGTACTCAACCGAGATACCCTGGTCAAGAAAGCCTTTACAATACCTCCTACCCAACTCACCCATGAATAAAGAGAAGAATACATTTTATTAATTAAACAGTAAGAGGTCATGTGAATAACACCAGTTCATTTCCATTAGTTAAGTCATTAACAAGTCTCCAAAACAGTACATTGTACAATCATAGTTAAAGTGGAACAGATGATACAATTACAACATTTTTAGTTTAACCTTTCCAAAAACAGATACAACACACTATGTCTATGGAACCTCTAACAGGAACAAAAGAGTGCTATGACAGTGCTGGCAACAAGGCCCCGGCTATACCTCAAAACGCTATGCACAAAGGATAAGAGACACAGGACCCCAAAATGAAGTTGGGCTCACCAAGTCAGCTGAGGAGAGGGTGTGCTGCTATCACTGATCAATACCACCTGCTATGGAACCACCTGCATCCACTAAAGATGCTGGCAAAAAGGGACGTTAGTACATATGAAATAGTACTAGTATGTAAAACTAAACACCCTCTCAATAGAACGAGCAACAGTATGGAGAATAAAACATGAAATCAATAAGAGACTCAGATAATAACAAGGTGTTAAGTTAGGGGAAAGGCAAATTTCAAGTAAGTTTCAGTAATTTAAGTTGGGAGATCTTTAGCACCGATACACCACCGTGTTTTAGCATGGAGTCTGATCTCCGCCCGACCGGCTAAGTCGTCTCACCCCGAGACATATACTCACAATACCACCATGTGCGCGGCATGGCGTCTGATCTCAGCCCGATCAGCTAAGCCATCTCACCACAATGTCGTGTGGGTCGTCATCACATCACATCTTTCTAGTAATAATCTCATCCCATTTAAGGGAAAACATCTCAACACACAAATCTCATCTCATATAAGGGGAAACAGTATCATCACATTAACACGGGGATTTACCCCTCAATCACTCCTACACCGGCACGTGTAGTTTCGGGGTTAGGTTGTTCCGACATACCCTTCCTCAGTGGCTAAACGATACTCCCCTGGCATTTATTATTAAAAGGATTTACCACTCATTTCGTATTCTTTTACATGTCATTTATTTTATTGGCACCATTTGCCATAACGCAATATCATTCTTGGCATGGTGAACGTACTTCATAATTCATGTTCTCTTCTTTCACTTTCAAATATCATCAGGGATTGTTAACAACAAACATTTCTACTCAAGACTTTAAGCACACATTTGAGCAATTTAGGGTCTTAGGCACATGTGATTTCTTACACAATTGACATGATAGCTTTTATTAGAATCACGTTTTTAAATCATAACATAATAACACACAACCCATACTTAAACCATATTCTCAAACAGTAAATTAACATAGCAAGAATCTTTGGAATACAAGTTGAACGCACATTTATTTTGACACAAGGCTTGTTTGGAATAATCAATTCATAATGGACCGCTCAGGACTTACATGAACATCGTGGTAATTGGTACATGTTCTTTATTGTAACCTTGTCCAGCTGCCGATAATCAATACACATGCGCATAGAACCATTCTTCTTCTTCACAAACAGAACCAGAGCACCCCAAGGCGATTCACTAGGCCGGATGAAAGCCTTATCAAGTAACTCTTGAAGTTGTTCCTTTAACTCCTTCAACTCCGCTGGTGCCATACGATATGGTGGAATAGAAATGAGCTGAGTGCCCAGCAACAAGTCAATACCAAAATTGATATCTCTATCAGGCAGCATGCCCGGAAGGTCTGCTAAAAACACATCATGGAAATCTCTTACTAGTGGAACTGAATCAACAGTAAGAGTATCAGCACTCACATCCCTCACAAAGGCTAAATATGTCTCGCACCCTTTCTCAACCATCCGATGTGCCGTAAGGAAGGACACAACCCTACTAGGAATATGATCTAATGTATCCCTCCACTCTAACTATTGCAAACCTGGCATAGCCAATGTCACAATCTTGGTGTGACAGTCCAGAATAGTGTGATAGGGCAACAACTAGTCCATGCCCAAGATCACATCAAAGTCTACCATACTGAGTAACAATAGATCAACTTTGGTCTCAAAACCACCAATAACAACTAAACACGACCAATACACACGGTCCGCAATAATAGAATCTCCCACAAGCATGGACACAAATACATGAGAACTCAAAGAATCACGATATATATCCAAATATGGAGAAAAGTAAGATGACACATATGAGTAAGTGGAGCCTGGATCAAATAAGACTGATGCATCTCTATGACAAACCAGAAGAATACTTGTGATGATTGCGTCTGATGCGACTGCCTCCGTCCTACCCGAAAAAGCATAGAATCTGGCCTGGCCTCCCCTTCTAGGATGACCCCTATCCGTCTGACCTCCACCCCTAGCTGGTTGTGCAGATGGAGGGGCAATTGGAGCAGCAACCATGGCCTATGGACCCTGTGGAATACATAGAGCCTGTGTAGTCTATGGAGGTGCACCCCTCCTAAGTCTGGGGCAATTCCTCACCATATGTATGGTATCCCTACACTCAAAATAAGCTCTCGGTGGGCGTGGCTGCTGAAACTGACTCTAGCCTGGTCGGCTAGACTGACCGCTGAAGGCACCCCATGCAGGAGGTACACTAGATAGTGGCTAAGCAAAATGTACAACGTGAGACCTCAGAATAGCCGGAGTACCACTAGAAGGTGGAAGTGATAAATGGACCAGACGGCTCACATAGCCCCTGCCATGATGTCCTGCAGCTGGAGTGCAGGCACCACTATATCCTCCAACATATCGAGGCATCTTGGCCTTTCTGACCTCTCTCTTACGGCCCCGCACACCCACCAACCTCCACGCGATCTCTACCATCTGCTGGTACGGAGTATCTCTCTCCAACTCCCGAGTCATGCTGAATCTAATACCATAGTTGAGCCCCTCGATGAATCGACAGACTCGCTCCCTAAATATAGAAACCAAGGTAGGTGCATGTCCGGACAATTCATTGAATCTGATGGCATACTCTAACACTGTCATAGTACCCGGGTGCAGGTGCTCAAACTCCGCGTGCCGTACATCTTGATGGGTCTGGGGAACAAACTCTCTCAAGTACATCTCTGAAAACTAAGTCCATGTGAATGAAGCTACATCGGCTGGGCTACCCTCCTCATAAGCCCGCCACCACTGATATGCTGCTTCTGACAGCTGGAATGTAGTAAAAGCAACTCCGCTCATCTCCACAATATCTATGGTGCGGAGAACACGGTGGCACTTCTCTAGAAAACCCTGCACATACTCTATATCTAGGCCATTGTAAGTAAGAGGATAATACTTCTTGAACCTTTCAAGTCTAAGCTGCTCCTCCTCATATGCCACTGCCCTAACCTCGGGCTGAACCAGAATAACAGGATTTGCTGGCGTAACCTCCGGGACCTGATCAACATGGACCTACTGCTCTGGAGTATGCGCATTGGGAGTCTAAGCTCCTCCCCCAGCCTAAGATGTAGCTGGAGCAAGTGGAATCAACCCCGCCTGAGCTAGAGTACGAAACATGCTTAAGACTTGTGCTAGGGTCTCCTGAAGTGTATGGATGAGCACAAGAACCTCGAGTGCCTGTCCCCTAAATAGAGTTACTGGTGGATCCTCCGTCGCTGCTCGGAAAGATGCTCTAGCTGCACCACGTGCCCCTCCTCGGCCTCTGCTCCGGCGCAGGCCTCTCGTGGCTCTAGCAGGGGGCGTGGGTGTCCGATCGTCGGATCCAGCAGTGGGTGTCCTCACCATCTGTGAGAGAATATAAAGATAAAGATTCAGATTTCGAAGTCAACAAATTCACATGATAAGGAATCAAAGAAGTGTAGTTTTCCTAACAGTTCCGCAACCTCTCGAAGATGAGTACAGACGTTTTTGTACCGATCTGCAAGACTCTACTAAACTTGCTTATGACTCGCAAAACCTATGAACCTAGAGATCTTATACCAACTTGTCACGATCCTAATTTCCCACCTTAGGATGTCATGATGGCACCTAGTCTCTAAGACTAGGTAAGCCTAACATGTATATAAAAATAGTGGAAAATAAAAATGAAACCTCAACTTTAAACTATTAAACTATCATAATAAGTCTCAACAGCACAACTGACAAATAGCTCCCAAAATCTAGTGGAACTAGGTCATAAACTCTAAAGAATATTCTAAAACATCTACTACAACACTGTCTGATAAAGGAAATAACAATAATGAGAAGGTAGCAGAAGGTGACTTCGAGGCCTGCAGACGTCGGGCAGGTATGCCTTGAAGTCTCCTGAAAGCAGCTAGCCAATCAATCTCGAGCATCTAGCACGAGCAGACGTACTTGGATCTGTACAAAATATGTGCAAAAACGCAGTGTGAATACACCACAACGGTACCCAGTAATTATCAAACCTAATCTCAGTAGAGCAGTGATGAGGCCAGGTTAAGACACCTACTAGGACATGATAAACAGAACAAAAATATAATAATGAGAAGTAATGGAAGGTGGTGAAATGGATGATAACAAGGCAATTTAGTAACGTAAACTAATGACAGAATTTTAAGCAAAAAATGCAACGAAAAGAAAACACATAATGAGAACCACAAATAATCAAATACGGATAAAACTGGTAAGACAAGGAGGAATAAAGGCAACCAGAACCATTCAACAAATAAATCTTTTCAATATGATATGCACAACAAGAGTCACAACTAAGGTACTGCCTCGTATGTACATTTCTCAATTTCAATCAAAATCTTTCCTTATAACACCGCGTGAGCCTTTACATTTAGTTTTGGAAATCATGTTTCCCGAATAACTACACACTTTTTATCCCACCTTATCTCACCGCGTGGCTTCAAGTAGTTCCCCTACTAGCAACATGCATATCAAACTCACCTTATCTCACCGCATGTGTTTCAACCCCTAGCGTTATACCACCTCATGCGTATCAATATCACAACACAATCATAACTCGCACCACAAGCGCCCATATGAAACATCTTGCCACAAAGTCAACAATACCAATATTTTCACAACAAATAGCCCGTGGCTCAACAAGAAAGATATCTCAACAATTAACAACTTCACCTTAATGTGATAACGGCTTTTAAAACTTCAACACCAATAACTCAACAAGAAGATATTCTATGAAATACAACTCTAAGTAAAGTAATTCAACAATTAAAGAAGTAACAAGACAATAAGGAAGCCAATAACTTCAACTAAAGCATATAAGAGCAAAATAACTAGCAAGAGGTAGAACAAGTATTAACAATGTCAAATAAAGCATGTAAGGGTAGATTAACACATGTGAGGGTAGATTAAAAATGAAAGATATAACATGTTATGACAATTCAATTAAAGGCATGAAAAGAGTCTAAATAACCTAAACCGGTCAAACACCACATTTAGCCCTTGTAGGCACTCGTCACCTCGCGTGCACGTCTTTCACATAACACAAATAGCACATTCAACTCAAATCCTAAGGGGTAGTTCCCCCACACAAAGTTAGGCAAGCTATTTACCTCAAACAAGCTAAATCAACCCATTAGTAAGCCTTTCTCGCGAATATCCTACTTTGGACGGCTCGAGTCTAGCCAAAATAACTTAATACCATAAATACAAACCATAGGAAACGATTGCATGTAATAAAGTTGCAATCTTTAAAGAAAATCAAAAAGTTAACTTAAAAGGTAAACTCAGGCTTGCTTCTCGGAACCCGACAAAATTTACAAAATCTGAACATCCATTCCGATACGAGTCCAACCATGCTAAAATTATCCAATACTGACCTCAAATCGACATTCAAACCCTCAATTTATAGTTTAGGAAGTGTTCACTAAATTCTCCAATTTCTCCAACTCAAAATACTAAGTAAATGATAAAAACAATGGTGGAGTCATGAATAATAAGCAAATTCGAGTCGAAAACACTTACCCCGATCCAATCCTTGAAAATCCCCTCCAAAATCACGCAAAACCGAGCTCTCTAACTCAAAATGCGAAAAATGGAACAAAATCCTCTATCTCCATTTATTTCTGCCTAGTTATTCCTCTTTTCCGGACATTTGGTCGCTTCTACGACTCCGCATCTGCGAAAAATACCTCACAGATATGGCCACACTAAAGCCCAGCAATTTACGCTTCTGCGACGCTTCTGCGGACCAAAGGCGCTTCTGCGAAAAATGCCCGCTCCGGTGGTCCCAATCCATCAGGCAAAACTCCACTTCTGCGGAAGATAACTGCATCTGCGGTTGTGCACCTGCGAACACAGTTCACCAGGCCCAATCTTGCTTCTGTGGCTCAGAGGCCACTTCTGTGGTGCCGCACCTGCGGCCATACCATCGCAGGTGTGATTACACATGAACTCAGCAGGCATTGAAAATCTTCCAAGGCCAAAACGAATCCAGATTCAATTCGAATCACACCTCACGCCCCCGGGACCCCGTCCGAACATACCATCAAGTCCTAAAACACATAACAAACCTACTCGAGGCCTAAAATTACATCAAACAGCATCAAATCTATGAATCGCACCCCAATTCAAGCCTATAGAACTAAGGAACATCTAACTTCTAAAACTAATGCAGAATCATACCAAACCAATTTCGAATGACCTCAAATTTTGCACACCAGTCCCAAATGACACAACGAACTTATACCAACTCCCATAATCATAATTTGGACCCGATATCAATAAAATCAACCCTCAGTCAAACCTTTCAAGTTTCCAACTTTCGCCAAAAGCCTCAAACCAGTCTATGGACCTCCAAATCCATATCCGGACATGCGCCTAAGTCTAAGATCACCATACGAAGCTATTTGAATCATCAAAACTCCATTTTTGAGTTGTCTACACTTTGGGACTAAATGTCCCAATTCACTCCGAAACTCACTCGAAATCAAACCAACCACCTCGACAAATCACATAATCACAATTTAACATAGAGGAGGTAATAAATAGGGGAACATGGCAAAATACTCAAAACGATAAGTTGGGTCATTACACATTTATTCCATGTTATATCTTGTTACATGCTTTGATTGCTACATGTCTTTACTTGTTATTTATGCCTTTACTTGTTACTGACCATTTATTCGTTACGTGTTTTTATTTATTCATTCCTTGTTTATTATTTGATTTACCTGTTATATGCTCTCACCTGTATGAAGTGGACGTCTTTAATGTTTCATGCCTTTACCTACCTTTATTGCCTTTACTTGTTACTTGTTGCACTTTATTGTGTTATATTCGATTGTGTGAGCCCTTCGCCGTTCTTGCATTAATGACTTGCTGGGATTCGTGTTGTCCTAATGTGAGGATACTTTATGGATTGAGTTGTTGGATGTTATCTGTTTCTACTCGTATTTCCATTGTAATTTATACGCTCTGGTTCCCTTTTATATTGTGATTGTTAAGTTGGTTGCAATGAGTTGTTAATGTTAATGAAATTATATTTGTAATGGTTGTGCACCGCAACTGAATGGAAATGAAATGATATTGGGATCGGATTTCTCGCCTCAACAGATATTGAAATGATATTGTGATCGGGTTACTCACGACAATAGATTGTTCTGGTAATAGGATTGGGTTGCATGCTGCTACAGGGAAATTATGTGTTGTAACTGTTTGTAGCTATGGTGTTTTGTTTTTCATAATGTGATATGAGATTACAAGATGATATTGTTTTGGGGCCCTCTGTTATTCACTTTTTGGTCCCGTTCTTATGAATTTATCTGTTTACTTCATATTTCTATTGTCTTCTATTTGTTACTCGTACAGGTTTATAGTGATTGTCTTGTCATAGCCTCGTCACTACCTCGTCAAAGTTAGACTCGACACTTACAAAGTACACAGGTTCGGTTGTACTCATACTACACTTATGCACTTCTTGTGCATATCCCAGAGTTGGTCTTAGCGGTGTAGTGGAGATTGCTTGGACAAGATCTATCCACGAGACTTGAGATAGAGCTGCACGGCATTCGCGGTCCCTGAAGTCCCCTTCTTATCTTGTTTGCTATTTTAATTTTGGACAGTTGTATTTCATTTCAGACTTTATTTGTAGCATTCTAGTCACTCATGCAGTTGTGAATCTGGATTTCTGGGATTAGCATAGACAGTGTTAGTTATGGATGTATTATATGTATTTCAGAGTACTTCAGCCTTTAATTTTTAATATTTTGCTTTTAAATTGTTAAACTGGTTCATTCTTTAACTAATGTTGGTTTGCCTAGCAAGCATATGTTAGGGGTCATCATGGTCCCGTGGTTGAGATTTTGGATCGTGACAACTTATGAGTTCAATTCATGATTTTCAATTGCAAACACTATGCTCTTCTCTTGAAGTTATTTCAACTATGTTAAGCTCTTATGTACTCATGAATTTGTAGCCAAGATTTACCAACACTTTAATGATCTTTGATGTCTTTTAATAGTCCACAACAAGAGAATGAAATGAAAGTATGAGGATGGAATGTGCCTGTTTTGTCAAAATGAGAATGATGATGTATTCCCAAGGGACAAATGAGAAGACAAGGTTTTATGAAACGTTTAAATGAAATGTTTTGGGAGCATTGCTACGTAATCAAGTAAGTATAGATTGTAAATGCCTATACCCAATAACTATTGGTGTAGGAGACGATTGGGGGACAAATTCCCTTTGCATTATGATGAGATATTTTCCCTTAATTGGATGGATTGATTGTTAGCAAAGACCACGTCGACCCACACGACATTGTGAAGAGACGACTTAACCGATCGGTCTGAAATCAGACGCTATCCCACACATATGGTGGCGTCAAACATGTCAATCCACATACATTGTGGTGGGACGACTTAGCCGATCGGGCCAAGATCGGACTTCGTGCCGTGGTGGTATGTCGGTAACTAATAATCTCCCAAACTAAGATGTTAATGTTTATTTGTGGATTTCACTCATATTACGCTTTTTTTTTCCTTATGTTTTCACATGGCATTTTCATTACTATTGATTTTCTCCCTATTTCCCTGCTTTTCTCTCCTCATCATGACATTCTATTCCATGTGACGGTACTTAGCTTTACATACTAGTACTATCCCATATGTACTAATGTCCTTTTTTTCGGGGACACTGCATCATTAATGGATGTTGGTGGAACCTCAGCAGACGACACAGATTCTTGATAAGAGTGTATCCCCCACCCCCCAGTGGATTTTGGTGAGTCCTACTCCATATCTGGGCCTTTCTATTGTATTGATCATCGTACATTATTTTGAGGTACATCTGGGGGTTTGTCACCTATGCTTTCATATTTTTCTCGTGTTAGTCTAGAGGCCACGTAGACATTGTAGGTCATGTATGTATGGAGGAACTATAAATGTCGTTTTATTATTTACTTCCACTTATAAACTATGGGTTAAATTATTTTGTCATCCATCAATGAAACTGCTTAATTAATGGAATCGGTGTTGTTTATCGCTATCTTCTCGGTTGACTATCTCATGTCTTTTCTACTTAAATATCATGATCAAGGTTAGATAGTAGGCATCAAGTAGGCTTGCTTGATTGGATCACCTCGGTCAAGCGTTGATTCTGCTCCCCAAGGTCGAGGTGTGATAATATTTACTACTACAGTTGAGGTAAGAAATTTCACTTGGAGTTGGCTTATATCTTGAATTCCCATGAATTTCTACATCTAAAACTTAGATTTTTAAAGAAAAATTTGGGACTTTTGTTTACAACTTAAGAGAATAAAAATTAGAAATTTTGGAGTCGATTTGGACTTGGTTTTATAATCTAATCATATATTTGAACTCATGGGGTTATGGATAGTCGGGATCTACCCCTTGACTTGAATTTTGACCGTGTGGGCCCAGGTTGACTTTTGTTGACCTTTGTGAATTTGATTAAAGATCAAAGCTTTATTATTTGGGGTTGTTTCCTATGGCTTCGTTTGACGTTATTGAGTTATTTTTTTGCCAAATTCAAGTTGTTCAGAAGTGGTTTCTAAAGGAAAGGTGATTTTGGAGGATTGATTTGGTCGTTTGAGGTAAGTATCTTACCTAATCTTGTGTGAGGAATAACCCTTAGGCTGAGACCTTATTTGTCTACTTGTAATGTATGTGGTGCGACGTATATGCGAGGTGACGAGCGTATATGCGGGTGTTATGTATGAAAAATGACCGAATTAGATTCTAGACTTCTACTATGCCTTGATCTGATTATGTGTTATCTATGATACATGTGTAATTCTTTGTATGGCCACACGAGCTTACCTTTTCATGATATAGATCATGTGTTATGATTATAATTTTCTAATTGCCCAAGATGGGCATTTGTGGAATCATTGCTAAATTAATTTAGCCATAGTCATACTTTATATGTTGAACTCTCATCTGCGATTTTGTTATTATCATGTCCTTGTGCACTTTGTTGATAAATTATGAGCATATGTCTTTTTATGGTAATTTGGCATAATGCCTTATTATGATTATAACACATGTGGAAATGTTGGCGGATTGATTGGGTGTTGGCACAAGATTTTGCCGTGCAATTTGTGATGATATTGTGGTTCAAGATCTTTATCATACAATTGTGATTATTATTATGCACATATGGCAGAATAAGGGTGGTTATTCTTTAATATACACATGTGACAAAATAAGGGTGGCTATTCTTGATTATGCACATGTGGCGAAATAAGGGGGACTAATCTTGATTATGCACATGTGGCGGAATAAGAGTGACATCCTTATTCATGTAATTTGGAGTATAGGGGTGGCATTCCTGATTAAGCAAGTGAATTCTTCATGCTTGTTATGCACCTTACATGATTTCATGTTGTTTTTAACATGCTACTCTAAGCCTCTATTATTTGACTGATAATTCCTTGTCAGACACGATTTACCTGTGCTGAGTTGGTAACTCTTGTTTTCTTCGTGTTGATATTACTACATCTCGTTGTATTCTTGTTGCCAGTTATTCGAGATATTACACAGGTTATCTGATTAGTGAATATCACATGACTTGAACCTTGTCAATACTTCACCGAGATTAGTCTAGATACTTACTGAGTATATGTTGTTCCGTACTCATACTACACTTCTGCATATTTTGGTGCAGATACGGATGCTGGAGGTAGCAGACCTCGTGAGTGAGCTTGTGACTGTTCGAGAATATTCAAGGTAGTTGCATGGACGTTGCTGACCCTTGGACTCTCCTTCCCTCATTTTTATATTGTTGTATTACTTTCAGACAATATTACACTTATTGAGACTCATTATGTATTTTGTTTAGAACTCATGACTCAGTATTACCTGGTTTTGGGAAGGTTGACTTATGTACCTGCGTTTTGACTTTATTGAGGCTTTATTCCGCATTTTATGTTAAAAATTCAGAGTTATTATCTATTATTTTGATGTTTTGTATTATTGTGTGATTGACTCACCTAGTCTTAAAGGTTAGGTGCCATCACGACCATTCGTGGATTTTTGCATCGTGTAACCTGAATCCCTCCGGGCTCCAGATCATTCCTACAAGTCCAAATACCCTATATGAACTTGTCCAAAGGCTCCAAACACCCAAGTGAACATCACAACAAGGAATTAAGGCTCAAACCGAATAGAATATCTCTTCATTTCTTCAATCTTGATTCTTTCAAAAGAGTGCGTGAATCACACTTAGACACTTCGGATTATTTTCAAACTTTACACACAAGTTCAATTCAACTATACAGACCTATCCAAAGTCTTGAAACACCAACCGAAGTCCAATAACATCAAAGTCAAAATTTGGTCAAACTTATGAACTCTTAAGTTCTTCAAATTGCCAACTTTCGACAAATGGTATTTCAAACTCTTGTAGGAACCTCCAAAATCGAATCGGAACATATATATACAAGTCCAAAATAATCATACAAACCTACTAGAACCATAAAAATACGATTTCGAGTTCGTTTACCGAAAAGTCAAATTTTGGTAAACTTTTCCAACTTAAAGCTTCCATTTAGGAACTAAGTGTTCCAAATCACTTCAAAACCTCTTAGGACCAAAATCACTCATACCCGCAAGTCATAAAACAACAAATGGACCTACGAGAAGTCTGAAATCATGGAATGAGATGCTAGAACTCAAAACGACCAACCGGATCGGTACACATACCAACAAGTCAAATACTTTATCCAAACTTATTCCAGGGCTCAAAATATAAAAAATAACGACAAAATCAAGAATCGAAGATCAAATCCATCTCTTAACTTCCAAACATTCCAACTTCACTAAATGCGTCTGAATCACACTTACACATACCAAATTACAACAAACTTTGCACACAAGTTCCAATCAACTAAATGAACCTGTCCAATTTTATATCTTAAGTAAATATTTTTACTTTATTTTATATTTTAACTTACCCCAAGGTATAAATAGTCATAAGTTTTCAGTTTACATTTTATTATATTTTTATTTTCTTTCTATTTTATTTTTTCATTAATTTTCTACCTCCATGTTTCTAGCTAATATAGAAAGAGAGTTGATGAGTGGATCTATATATAGATATAGATATCTAGATTAGATTTGTCTAAAATTTATTTAGATTATGTCCTAAAGGTGCCAAATGATATTTTCTCAATACGCCACTTGACTTAATCTCACGCTTCGCTACCTTCCTTTAAAATAATACAGATTTTGATTTTCTTTCTATTATGATTTTTAATTAATTTTTCACCTCCATGTTTCTAACTAACTAGTCTTAGGGCACGCGCTTTGCGCGTGTTTTTTATGTTAATGAGTAAATAATTTGTAAAAATTTACATAAATAGTGTTAAATGATGTATTTGAACTATAAAAGAGTGTAACTTTCTGAAAATATATTTAGAGATTCTATTTAGCTCGCTCAATGAAGGATAAATCCTACCACATGAAAATTCTCAAAGTTTTTTAGGAATACTTTGTTAAAATTTGTGCTCTAATACCAAAGACAAATAAAAATAGTTTTATCACGATACGTCTTTAAATAAAACAAATTAAAAAATAATATTTTTGTCTTTTAAAAATATAATAAAGAGGTTGGCCTATAACTCCTACAAAAATAAATTAATGATTAACAATATAAACTCTAAAAGTGACTACTATTGAATTAATAAGTTACAAAAATTGGGCTTTAAAATTTTCATAATATTCATAATTGTTAGATGGTCAAAATGGGTTAAAAATTTTAGGTAGTCAAACTATGGACCACACTTTAATGACATAAGTATATCTTTCAAGAAAATAACATATAATTGATGTGTATATCCTTTTGAGAGAAGTGAATACTGAATGAAACTTTGAATTACTTTATCAAACTCTATGTCTGTGTCCTTTTTTTGAGTTTAATATGTATTGCTAATAATATTAAATCTCTATGAGTTTAGAACGGAACAAAGAATTCCAAGCAACCAACAAATCTTTCAAAAATTTCTTGATGTTATAAATAGTATTTTATTTATGGTGAATGTTTATATTTTAGAGAGATTTAAGGGTTTGTTACTTGGTGGCTAAGTTACTTTTTCCTATAAATAGAGAGGTTCTATTCCATTATAATTCATCTCAAATCAATAAAAATCCCCTCTCTCTCTCTGCTTTTCTCTGCAATACTTTCTTCTTCTTTTATTGTTTTAATTTGTAGATATACTATGAGAAATTAAACCACCCATGGACAGAAGATATTGGAATTTGCATGAGGCTCTTGCGTGAATGCATTGATATTCCTATGCTCCATGCTTTGGGATACGTGCATGGTGCTTAACTTGTACATAATATTGAGCATAGTGATTGTCAATTGTTCCATGAACTTCCTACAGGAATAAATTCTGGATTTCAAGTAAGTATTTTATCTTATTTTTCTCTTTCAAATTCTTAAAATTCTATAATTTGATTTGAAATACAAGCAAAGACAATAAATTTTGATTATAACTCTAATGGAGTTTGTGAGAAATTATAACCACCCGGTGTGGTAAAATTTATATGTCTTACCATGATCAAATTCCTGTATGATTATGAGCACAAGAAGTGAAAACTCGTCCCATTGAATTTGCTTATTCTTGTCCCTTAAGAGAATGCGGTAGCAATATGTAATAAGTCTGAAAAAAGACAAAATTATTACCGTGAGGCATCGATGGATATGAACATGGTAATAGACAAAATTATAATCGTTATCATTGTGGTAATGAGAATAATAAGGATTCTCAAAATAATCCTTCACTATGTGAAAGTAATATTTGCCATCGAATTGATATGAATATTTTGTAAAGCATGGTCCATTCATGATGTGAATGTGATAACATGTGATTTATGAATACATATTCATTCTTGGAAGAATATGAATGTGCTAGTGGTAGTGAATATACCACACTCACATCTAGAAGAAGGTTTGATATGCAATAAGAAAATAATATCATTATGGCATGAATGATCATCGGTCACGTACCTGTTGTATGCCAAAATATTTTGGCAATGAAATTATTAAAGTGTAACAGTATTGCAAGAAACAGATCTTGCATATAATTTTGACAATTACCATAATGGTATAACTTTCTCAAGTCGTATTCTAAGAAAGTAATATATAGATAAAACACATTCAAAGCACATCGATCTCAAGAGAAATACATGACAAGTTTCTACATTCCACTCTTCCAGTAAACACCTGTTCCATTAGTTCCAGTATTGTAGGGTATGTTAAGAAATTCTTAGTAAATCGTAGGTACGCTTTCAAAAACTGATTGTTTGATTCATGTAAGGTAATATTTTAATTGATTTTAAAGTCTTAAATATTCATATTTTTTACGTAGTTCAATAAAAAAAGATTAAATAAATAAAATTTTAGTTAATTTTAAAATCCTAAATTATTAAAAAAATAATTAAATTATTACTTTGTCCAGTATAAAATTTGATTTTAAAAATAAAGACGAACGACATCTCGTTAAATATCTTTAGACTTTTAACGTAATATAGATTTGGAAGTGTCTTAAAAGTGCCAATTGGTATGATGCTTCACTAACCTATTTCTAATATAATATTGAAGATATAGATGTTAATGTCGCGTTAAAAAAACATCCGTATAAGCAAGATCTTGTTTAGGCAATTTACCATAACCTAATTTAAATTTAAACATAAAAATTGCAGCAGAGAAAATAGTTTGAAGGCGAGAAAGGGTAGTAATCTCTCTTTCTCCCTTTTATCATCACACGCAGCTGCATAAACCCCATTTCTCTCCTGTTTTTCTCCTTTCATCATCCCTCAATAAGAACATATATACGCACCAACAGACACACAGAGACGAAGGAATAAACTTAATTCTCAATTAATTGAAAAAAAAGAAAAAAAGAGGATGAAAAACAGCCACAGCCCCCATCATCAGAACCTATCGTCAGCTGTCGAAACGGCGGTTCCTTCATCATCAGCCGAGCAATCTCAGCCGTCGTCCGTTGCCCCACCTTCGATGACTTCATCACCTGCTACGTCATCATCGGAGAAACCAACGGCGCCGGCGGAGGACGTAGCTGCTACCCGCGACCCTACCTCCGTCGCCTCGGCGGCGGAGTTTGTGACAGTTGAACGGCGGAGCGAATATGGCGCCGTTTGCAAATGGGCGATAGCGAATTTTACAAGAGTAAAGGCGAGGGCGTTATGGAGCAAGTACTTTGAAGTCGGCGGTTTCGATTGCCGTTTGCTAGTTTACCCAAAAGGTGACTCACAGGCATTGCCAGGTTATATTTCTGTATACCTTCAAATTATGGACCCTCGCAATACGACGTCGTCTAAGTGGGACTGTTTTGCCAGTTACCGTCTTGCCATTGAGAACCCTAGGGATTCCTCAAAGTCCATTCATCGTGATTCGTGGCATCGTTTCTCTTCCAAAAAGAAATCTCATGGCTGGTGTGATTTCACTCCTTCAAATTCCATATTAGACCCTAAATTAGGGTTTTTATTCAACAATGATTGCATTCTTGTCACTGCAGATATACTTATACTTAATGAATCTGTTAGCTTTTCGCGTGATAACAACAATGAATTGCAGTCGAACTCTGTATCGAATGTAGTGGTTACTGGTTCCTCTGGAGATGTTCTGAGTGGGAAATTTACTTGGAAGGTTCATAATTTTAGCCTGTTTAAAGAAATGATAAAGACTCAGAAAATTATGAGCCCGATTTTTCCAGCTGGGGAATGTAATTTGAGGATTAGTGTGTATCAGAGTGCGGTAAATGGGGTTGAGTATTTGTCGATGTGTTTAGAGAGTAAGGACACTGAGAAGACATTGATTTCGGATAGAAGTTGTTGGTGCTTGTTTAGAATGTCAGTGTTAAATCAGAAGGCGGGTTTCAATCATATGCATCGGGATTCTTATGGAAGGTTTGCTGCTGATAATAAGAGCGGCGATAACACGAGCTTGGGATGGAATGATTATATGAAAATAGTTGATTTTATGGGTACGGATTCAGGGTTCTTGGTAGACGACACTGCTGTTTTTAGCACTTCGTTCCATGTTATTAAAGAGCTTAGTAGCTTTTCAAAGAATGGTGGATTGATTGGGCTGCGGAATGGGAGTGGTTCCAGGAAATCTGATGGTCACATGGGGAAGTTTACATGGAGGATTGAGAACTTTACAAGATTGAAGGATATTTTAAAGAAAAGGAAGATTACGGGGCTTTGCATAAAGAGCAGGAGGTTTCAGATTGGAAACCGGGATTGTCGGCTGATTGTTTATCCCAGAGGTACGCCTTATGCCGCCTACAGTAATCTCATAACATATGAAAAATCAAATATGTTCCGGTATGCTCACAGCTGCTTTCATTGCCTTTTTAGTATGGTGTTAGTTGGTGAGGCTTGGTTTCAGTACGTAAACAAGTTCCTTCAGTATTTTGCTATGGTAAATCTGATATCAAGGCTCCACAGAAATTAGAGAAATGTGTTCATGTAAAATGTATGTATTTATCTGATCATGCAAAGTTCTTGCCTCCAGCATAAATGACCTTTTCTGTCATAATTTTTGTGTTATGCTGCTTGTTCGTGCACTCTCAATTGCTTCTGCTATCGTGTGTTGAGCATGTAAATTCATGAGCACTATCAGCACCCGTTCCTCAAAATATTTTAGACATGAAGCTTCCTTGTATATCTTCACACATTTAGCCTTTTCCTTGTAATTAAATAAGCTCAATTGACATAACTGATGTGTGCTACATTTATCCACGGAATCAGGGCAGTCTCAGCCACCATGCCACCTTTCAGTGTTTCTTGAAGTTACGGATTCAAGGAATAGTAACAGTGACTGGAGTTGTTTTGTGAGCCATCGTTTGTCTGTTGTGAACCAAAAAATGGAGGAGAAATCGGTAACCAAGGAATCTCAGAACCGGTACTCTAAAGCTGCAAAGGACTGGGGTTGGCGTGAATTTGTGACACTCACTAGTCTCTTTGATCAAGATTCTGGATTTCTCGTTCAGGATACGGTTGTATTTTCCGCAGAAGTTCTTATCTTGAAGGAGTCATCCATCATTGAAGAATTGATAGATGAGGAAATTGACCAACCAAAGGCTGATTCTCAGCTGGATAAAGCGGGGAAAAAAAGCTCTTTTACGTGGAAGGTGGAGAACTTTTTTTCCTTCAAGGAGATAATGGAAACACGGAAAATATTTAGCAAGTATTTTCAAGCAGGTGGATGTGAGCTTCGTATTGGTGTGTATTTTCCTGTAAACCCTTTTGTTAAAATTTTAATATTGTCTGCGTCCCATGGTTGACAATTACCAATCTTGCTTCTTGTTTTACATTGCAGGTGTATATGAATCTTTTGACACTATATGTATATATTTGGAGAGTGATCAGTCTATTGGCAGTGACCCGGAGAAGAATTTTTGGGTTAAATACAGGATGGCTATTCTTAACCAGAAATGTCAGTCTAAAACTGTATGGAAGGAATCTTCCATTTGCACTAAAACTTGGAATAATTCTGTTCTTCAATTTATGAAGGTATCAGATATGTTGGAATCAGATGCTGGGTTCCTTGTACGTGATACAGTTGTCTTTGTTTGTGAAATTTTGGACTGCTGCCCTTGGTTTGACTTTGCTGACCTGGAGGTTAGTGAATCTAAATAGGCGTTTCTTGTTAAGAGGAAGTACCTGCAACTTCTCTCTCTCTTTCTCTGTCTAATCTGTGTAATCATAAAATTTCAATCACCTTCATTGGCATTTGTTCCACCAAGGGAAAATTTAACAACAACATACCCAGTGAAATCCCACATGTCAGGTCTGGGGAGGCTAGTGTGTACGCAGGCCTTACCCTTACTTTGTGAAAATAGAGAGATAGTTTCCGATAGACAGTTGGCTCAAGGAAAGCATAGTCACAGCAGTAATGAAAAGGAAATACGGCTGTGAAGAAGCTACGGAAGAGAATCACTAGCAACAACTAGAAAAATAAGATAATCGAAGCAAAAGAAACAGCATGTAGTAATAGAAATCTAAGACCAGGAAATACGGGAAAGAGTACAGGTCTGAAAAAAAAATACGCTCGACTACCTACTAACCTATTACCCTAATTCTCGATTCCACACCCTCCTATCAAGTGTCATGTCCTCGGTAAGCTGAAGATGTGCCATGTCCTGCTTGATCACCTCTTCCTGGTACTTCTTCGGCCTACCTCTACCTCTCTTTGGACCCACCATAGCACCAAGGGAAAATTTATATTCATGAAAAGCAAGCAGCTCATCCCGTTTCTATTTAGTTAACATTTAACAGTGAAATATGTGCCTATGTAGTGGAGGTTTTTGAGTCTTTAGGTATGCCATGAGGGAATAGGTAGTAATAGAAATCTAAGAACAGGAAATACGAGAATAACAGGGAAAGAATACAGGTCTTAAAAAGAAATACGCTCGACTACCTACTACCCTAATTCTCGACCTCCACACTCTCCTATCAAGTATCATGTCCTTGGTAAGCTGAAGATGTGCCATGTCCTGCCTGATCACCTCTTCCCAATACTTCTTCGGCCTACCTCTACCTCTCTTTGGACCCACTATAACACCAAGGGAAAATTTATATTCATGAAAAGCAAGCAACTCATCCCGTCTCTCTATTTAGTTAACGTTTAACAGTGAAATATGTGCCTATGTAGTGGAGGTTTTTGAGTCTTTAGGTAGTTATCAAAAGACCGGCAGGGCGGGGGGTGGGGGTTTGAGTCTTTAGGTTTGCCATGCGGGAATAGATAGTAATTGAAGTCTAACAACAAGTAGTATTAGAAATCTAAGAACATGAAATACGAGAATAACAGGGAAAGAAAGAATACAGGTCTGAAAAAGAAATACGCTCGACTACCTACTACCCTAATCCTTGACTTCCACACTCTCATATCAAGTGTCATGTCCTTGGTATATTGAAGATGTGCATGTCCTGCTTAATCACCTCTTCCCAGTACTTCTTCGGCCTACCTCTACTTCTACCCTAGCACCAAGGGAAAATTTATATTCATGAAAAGCAAACAGCTCATCCCGTCTCTCTATTTAGTTAACATTTAACAGTGAAATATGTGCCTCTGTAGTGGAGGTTTTCAGGTCTTTTAGGTAGTTATCAGAAGATGGGGGACCGGCTGGGGGTTGAGTCTTTAGGTATGGCATGAGGGAATATGAAAGTCAGACGTTTTGCTCCCTCTCTATATGAGCTACAAAGAAAATTGCTAATGTTACACTTTGGGGTGTGAGAGATATTTGCAACTTGCTAATTATTTACAGGCAAGAACAATATGAAACTCACATTCTGCTCCTTCATTAGTTCATTTTATGAGGTGCAGAGAAGTATTGGGAGTAGTGCACCTGGGGTATAGGAAGTTTTTTCAGCTTACTAATGAATTATAGATATTAACTTTGGGTTCTCTTTGAGAATGTCTCTATTTGTATTCTGCCCTCTTCCTATCTCCCTACTCTTGTTATTTTTCTTTTTCTTTTTCTCTTTTTGCATTGTTTGCATTTCCTTTTCATATTTCTATCACAAAAAATAGATGGTGCTATATGCTTAAGTTTTAAGTGGAGAAAGGAACATTAAATGTCAAATGTCAATGTCATGCATTGCTGTCTCCGTAGTACTGTAGCTTGGACTGGAACCTGGTCTGTCTGTTTTTTATTGTGTGGGTATAACGGTATCCGAAACCCACTGGCCTGACTAATCTGGATTTGTGCTACGTAGGCCCATTAAAAGGGGAAGCTCTCCCTACCACGAGTTACTCCATTCCCAGGACACGCAATATGACAGTGTGCAATACAACAAAAATATGGACATACTTCAAATGCCCCTTATCCCATATGAAGCTTCCTCTGTTCCATAAAAAATTGCCAGCCAATGAGTTTTATTTGACTATAGTTTTCTCCAAACATTTGTTTAATCTTTCTAACCATAAAATTATGATTTTACTTTTTAAGTAATTGACAAAAATTATGTTTGCTTACTTGATAAAAAAATGTAATTGACAAAAATTATGCTATCGTGTCCGACTTCACTCTGAAGTTAGATACTTTGACTTCGAACCTCGCCATTCTTTTTGGGTAATGGGTGTAATCTTTTTATATTCTTACCAATAAAGAAAAGCCATGGACATCCTAACTCAATATTATGCTAATGTGTATGCTATAACATTATATCTATGTACCAAAGTACTTGCTCCAATCCAACTAACTCAAGAATCTATGCAAGACAAGACAATTTCAAGTGACCCACTATGATATTACACCCAGTTGAGCTATAATCGTACTTAGGGTTTGGCCCATTGCTATCCCTAACCAAAATTCATCCCTATATTTAATCCCTTAGTTAAAACCCTTAACTCTCAACTATCTAACCCATCATCTAGGATACCCATTTATAGATAATGATAAACTACTAAACTTGAGCATAAAAGTTACCTCTTTGAGCCCACAGATTGAAGAAATCTCGGATTTGAGTAGTAGGGTTCTTATGGTGAATCTATGAGATAGTCAAGAATATTATTGATGGTTAGAGTGTTAACTTAAGTAATCCATGGATTAAAGGGCTCAATCCCACCTTACCCCAGTGTTTCTTTACGCCCATTTTATGTCCAACGTCTCCTCACTCCTTGCTTTAGAGAAAGCTTCTGCTAATTTTTTTGATGAAGTAAGAAGATTTTATAGATGGCATCAAGAAGATGATAAGGTACAAAAGAGGAATTACATCATAAGACTGTCAGCTTTAATACAAAAGAGAGCTAGGCTAGAGCTAGTGAGCTGATGACGTCCAAAAAATTAATAGGGCAATCAACAGGAGTGAAGTTATGCCAACTATAAAGCCATAAAACACATCTAGCCTTAAGAGTGGGAGCGGGAGCGGGAACTGATGTCCCATCAAAACATCTGCAATTCCTTGCCGTCCAAACACACCAAAAAATACATGCAGGAATTGTTTGCTAGATTCTTCTGATGGATTTATCAACTTTCCATAGAGACCAGCATTCATAGGCATCGTTAATACTCTATGGCATGACCCAGCTGAGACTAACCATAGAGAGAAACATGCACCAAATATCTGAGACAACTGGACAATGTTGCATTAGGTGTCTGTTGGTTTCTAACTGCTGTAGGCACATGA
The DNA here is from genome assembly GCA_002018475.1 of Nicotiana obtusifolia. Taxonomy (NCBI): domain Eukaryota; kingdom Viridiplantae; phylum Streptophyta; class Magnoliopsida; order Solanales; family Solanaceae; genus Nicotiana; species Nicotiana obtusifolia. Next base: position 180,619 of record MCJB01001514.1, on the reverse strand, counting down.
AGCATCTGCTAATGGTTGGAGTGCTTCTTCTGCTGATATTATCCTGGGTTAGACATGCTTCATTAAGGGCTGTCCAGCTGAAACAAATGACCTTAGTATGGAGCTTTGTTTTCCAGATATACTTCCAAGGCCATCTGTCAATAATCTGATCGAAGGAGCTCAAACATAAGTAGCTCGCTTTCACAGAAAGAAACCATCCTTCCACTTCAGGCTGTCAGCAGCACCTTGCCTGACATGTGTCCTTCCAATTTAGCTCACATGTTCATTAGTTGAGGTAGTTCCCAGTCCTGAATATTCCTCCTAAACTGAATGCTCCAGGTATAGTCTTGCCAATTCTGAGAAATGGTGGACTCTTGATCTTGAGCTATCTGTACAGGCTTGGATATTCATTCATTAGTACAGATCCCTCTAACCACCTGTCCTTCCAAAACTTGATGTTGGTGTCATTGCCCACTTTAAATGAGGTATTTAAGAAGAATCATTCCATAGTTATCTGATGTTTTTCCATGTCCCAACTCCATGTGGGCTCCTGGATAAATTAGTACACCAGTGGATTTGAGAACCATGATTTTCCATGTCCCAGCTCCATGTGGGCTCCTGGTTTTGAGAAAAGTTTCTGCTTAGTTCACCGTTTTCAGCTTCTTCAGAAGCTGTGTGTTTTCTTCTTTTTTTCAAATAACCAAACCACCCCTGCTCATTGCTTGGGGCATTACATGTGGCTTGGTCTGGCAGTGTTTGTTTGCATGCTTCTACATCTCTTCTCCCATGAATATTAGTTGCTAGTAGAATATTTATTTGATTATTTCTAAGATCTTAATTTCTCCATCTGTTTTGTGTTTCTTTTAAAAATAAATTTTTGTAGGTGGTGGCTTCTGAGGATGATCAGGATGCTTTGACAACTGACCCTGATGAACTCATTGACTCGGAAGATAGTGAAGGTATCAGTGATGAAGAGGATATCTTCAGAAATCTTCTTTCTGGAGCAGGGTTTCACCTCACATATGGAGATAATCCATCGCAGCCACAGGTCACTCTAAGGGAAAAGCTCCTTATGGATGCTGGTGCAATAGCTGGGTTCCTGGCTGGACTTCGTGTGTATCTTGATGACCCTGCTAAAGTAAAGCGATTGCTCCTTCCTACTAATATATCTGGCTGTAGTGATGAAAAGAAGGGAAATAAAAATGACAACTCCTCTCCCAGTTTGATGAACTTGCTGATGGGGGTAAAAGTGTTGCAGCAAGCGATCATTGATTTACTGTTGGATATTATGGTCGAATGTTGCCAACCTTCAGAAGGAAGTTCTAGTAGTGAGTCATCTGAAGTGAAACCTAAAGCTTTTCCAGATGGCAATGGAGCAGGTAGTCAATTGGAGTCTGAGAGAGGTAATGGTGCAAAAGAACCTTTGCAACTTTATGCCCATGATAGACTGGATACAGTAACGGAGGAGAGCATGAATTCATCTGCTGTCCAAAGCTCTGATATTGATGGGATTAATGCACCTGAAAAGGCCTTCTCTGGGCAGCCTATGTATCCACCAGAAACATCTGCTGGTGGCTCCTCTGAAAATCCTTCCCTTCGTACTAAGGTACAACTGCTATCTTCCTGTTGAAGTTTCCTGGTTTGATATGTCTTGGTATAGACCATTCACAGAGTTTTCAATTTCAGACCAAATGGCCAGAGCAGTCTGAGGAGCTTCTGGGATTGATAGTAAACTCCCTAAGAGCACTAGATGGAGCTGTTCCACAAGGTTGTCCTGAGCCAAGGAGGAGGCCGCAGTCTGCCCAAAAGATAGCCCTTGTATTGGATAAAGCTCCAAAGCATCTACAGCCGGACCTAGTTGCTTTGGTTCCAAAATTGGTTGAGCATTCAGAACATCCACTTGCTGCTTATGCGCTTCTAGGACGACTTCAGAAGCCAGATGCTGAACCCGCATTAAGGATGCCAGTGAGATATTCTGAAAGTTTCTTCTGTTTCTTCAATCATGCATGAAAAATGATTGTACCTTTGCATCATTTCTATTACATAGAGCATTTAGCATTCAGCTCTTACGAAGTGGCAATTTAGCTATCTGATTGCTGAAGTGTTAATCTCTCAGGTCTTTGGTGCCCTTGGCCAGTTGGAATGTAGCAGTGATGTGTGGGAACGTGTTCTTTTCCAGTCATTTGATCTTTTAGCAGATTCCATTGATGAACCTCTTGCAGCAACTGTTGACTTCATATTCAAGGCTGCCCTTCATTGTCTACATCTTCCAGAAGCAGTATGCATAAGATTTGGTTTTATATATATATTTTGGTCTTATTTTGCACCCTTCTACCAGTGTAATATTCTGATTTTCCCTGCAGGTCAGAGCCGTACGTGTCCGGCTAAAAAAACTAGGCACTGAAGTCTCCCCATGTGTTCTTGATTATTTGACCCGAACTGTAAATAGCTGTGCAGATGTTGCAGAAGCTATTCTAAGAGATATTGATTGCGACAACGATTCTGGTGACAATTGCTCGGCTGTACCATGTGGGATTTTCTTATTTGGTGAAAGTTGTCATACTTCAGAAAGACCGCCTGAAGTAGATGAGCAAGCTGTCCTTTCTACTCATCATTTTTCTGATATTTATATACTTATTGACATGTTATCAATTCCATGTCTTGCCGTTGAAGCTTCCCAAACATTTGAGAGAGCTGTAGCTCGAGGGGCCATTGTGGCTCAGTCTGTAGCGATGGTCTTGGAAAGACGTTTTGCTCGGAGATTACATATGACCTCTCAATATGTTGAAAATTTTCCGCACACTGACGTGGTTGTGGAAGGGGAAACCATTGAGCAATTGACAGCCCAGCAAGATGATTTTACTTCAATTCTTGGTCTTGCTGAGACATTGGCACTCTCTAGAGATCCACGTTTAAAAGGTTTTGTAAAGTTGCTTTACACAATATTGTTCAAGTGGTATGCAGATGAGTCTTATCGATTGAGGATACTCAAGAGGCTTGTTGATCGTGCTACCAGTTCAACAGAAAGTGCTCGTGAAGTAGATCTAGATTTGGAGATATTGGTAACCTTGATATGTGAGGAGCAGGAAATTGTTAGACTAGTCCTAAGCATGATGAGGGAGGTTGCTGAACTAGCCAATGTTGATCGTGCCACACTTTGGCATCAATTGTGTGCTAGTGAAGATGAAATTATGCGCATTCGCGAGGAAAGGAAAGCTGAAAATACCACTATAGCTAATGAAATAGCTATCATGTCCCAAAAGCTTAACGAATCGGAGGCTACTAATAATCGTCTCAAGGTATCTTGGTCATTATTGTTTATTTTTTAGGATATGTTTGCTTGAAAGAATATCTCATTCTTTTTCTGGTGAATTTTGATTTGACAAAACCTTGAAAAATCAGTCTGAAATGAGGGCTGAGATGGATCGGTTTTCTCGGGAAAGAAAGGAACTCGCAGAACAGATACAAGAAGTTGAGAGTCAACTTGAATGGCTACGATCTGAACGGGATGATAAAATTGCTAAGCTCACTGCAGAAAAAAGAGCTCTTCAAGATCGTTTGCATGATGCCGAGGCACAGCTTTCCCAACTGAAATCACGGAAACGTGATGAATTAAAGGTCTGCATTCCATCATTAATTGGCATGTATTGTTGTTTACAGTTAATCTTTAAGTTTGTTAAGTAGCTTTCAGACCTTTATGACCCTTAGTTCTTTGACATTTCTTCTCTTTTATTTTTTTGCTTCCTGGTTTTACTTTTTTCTTTCTTTGTTGAAAGCTCTTACTTTGCCTGTTGATCATTTACCAATTTAGCCGTGAGTTCCGGTCATTTAATTAAACGAATCTATATTTCCTTAAAGGTAAAATTTCTTTGACGATTGATATTCCTTGTGTTATATCACCAGATTTTTATTTACAAATGTCAATTCAATTAAAAATGAGGTCCAATGCTTCGTGTTTCTTAGAGTGCCTTGTGGTACAACTTACCTAACTAGAATCAGTTTCAGCTCTTGCCAGTTCCTTAGGTAGACTATGAATCAGACCATGTGGTGTTCTTATTAGATTTGTCAATCTTGATTAGGGTGCTCTTTTGATCTCTTAGCTTTATATACAGATAGTTAGTGAAAGTTTTGATATCGGAATAGTATCTTTTGTTCATTCAAAGACTATACATTTATAGGAGAAAACAAATCAATAAAAAGGGAAAATAATCCCTTGATTCTAGATTGTCCAGAATTAAGAGATAATTCTAATCTGAATCTAATTTGAAAGAATCTGAAACTTCTTATCTGATATGATTTGATCCCACATGATCATAATCAGATAATACAAATCAACCGTTTATTAAGCCAGTAATCTTTCATGTTCAATCAAATGATAATATCAACGCTGTGTGCCACTATGTATATCATATTACTTCGTTCAGACCTTTAATGTCATTCCCAAAAGGATCAACTCCTTTTAATATGTAGATGCTAATTAGTCTTTCTAATCCCATTTGCTGTAATATAACTTGTTGTAGGGCCCACTGGACACAAAAAACAAAATTTTACCAGGGTTCTTTTTTTCCCCTTCAAAAATAATGGTGGTGTCCGTGCCAGTTTGCATGCTCCTCGATTATACCACCTGGTACTTGCTACCTCCTATCGGCATAGGTACTAAGTAACTCTGCCCTCCTAGGTTTAGGCAAATTAGAAAGAAATCACTTACTCTTTTTCTTCTCTGCTGGTTTTTGAACCCTGGTTTCCAAGGTATAGGCCACTCCCTTGAGTGCAACATTTGTCAAAGGTTCTTTTGGTGTTATATCCATATTGCCTTATGTTTTCTTTTTCTTGGACTCCATAACTAGGCAACGAAATAATTTGAGACCAAGGAGTATGCTTTGTGCAACCAAATAAATTATTCTTCTTATAGAAGCTTTAGGGAGTGCCCTGAGTCACTTTTCTGGAACTGTTGAATGGTTCGATCTTTTTCTTTTGGAATTGCAAATATTTAAAGACTTTCGACGGTCTCTGCTTGTAATTGTTGCAGATGGAAATTCCTCTTTGTTAAATTTGTTATGTGTTTGATTTCTTTTTGTTTTCTTTGGGGTTCCTAAATGGATTCACATATTACATGTTTTTCTCTTTCCCTGACTGTAAACTATCAATCTTGCAGAGAGTGATGAAGGAGAAAAATACTCTTGCAGAAAGGTTAAAGAATGCTGAAGCTGCACGGAAAAGATTTGACGAGGAACTGAAACGTTATGCCACAGAGAAAGTGACCAGAGAGGAATTACGGAAGTCACTTGAGGATGAAGTACGCCGGTTGACTCAAACAGTTGGGCAAACGGAAGGGGAGAAACGTGAAAAGGAGGAGCAGGTTGCTCGTTGTGAAGCTTTTATTGATGGAATGGAATCCAAGCTGGAGGCTTGCGAGGTTTTTGTTCTTGATACTTCTTTTCCTATTTCTTTGATGCCTCGTCTTCTGCCTTAATTATGGTGGTGGTTTATATCTTTTATGTTTTGAAAAAGTAAGAACAAGGATATTTTATTATTTGGTCGAATTAAAAAGGAACTTTGAGGTTGCTGAAAATTAAAAAAATGAAAATTGATAAATTAAGTGATGAAGGCGTTATAGTATTTTGTTTAGCTCCTGCCGGATGAAGGATGGAAATTTGATCATTTATCGATTTGAGTGTTATAGAGTATATTTTTCTTTCTTCAATGTTATAAAGGGGGTAGAAGATTTTTCTTGTAGAGCAGCATGCACAAAAGATCACCAGTAGGATTGCTAAATTCTATCCGTTTTCTGTTCTTCATCGTCTTTTCACCTTTTCATGCAAGATAAGGAAAGCTTTTATTTTGTTATACATTAGAGTAGAGCCATTTTTAATGGACTTGGCTTGTAAGGTCGGCCCAACCCAATCCATTAGTTGGGTGGGATTGGGCTACGATATTTTTAGCCCATTTAAAACTGAGCTTTTTAGCCCAGCTCCAATCGGCTCGCTGGCCTCAAGGGTAAGACTACGTTGTCTCTTAAGGCAAAATATTTTAAAAAAGAATTCGCCAATTCGGTCAACTTATATGTTAATGTATTGATTTAATCAAATTTAATATGTAAGCGAAATTTTAACTCAATTGTGCTATTGAATGTGTACTCAACATTCTTAAAAAGTTTTATACAATTTGGCTTTCTTTTCAAATAGGTGGGTAGGTATCTGACCTTTTTTCTTTCAATTAGGTAATAGGTGTCTGAACTTTTTCGTTACAAATGGGTGGTAGGTAGATGTGTTCCAATGAATATGGTGAAACGCATGTCCTATTCATATATGAATTTCTGAAGTTCGTTGAGCATCATTTACCAACTTCCTCTTCCAAAATTATACTATTTTGTTCATTCTCTTTTTGTTTTGGTTGTAGCCATGGAAGAAGAAAAAAAGAAAACAAAAACCTTGAGTAGCATTACTGGTGGCAACTGACAAACTTATATATTTTTTTTTAAAAGAAAAGTTGAAGGGCTAGCCCACAGCCTTCTTTGGGCTGGGTGTGCTAGCGCTTTGAATGTCCTTTTGTGATGTACGGCAGGACTGGGTTAGGCTGTTGAATTCTATAGTTCGCGAGAGTTGGGTCAGCCCGTTTGACAGCTCTACAATTAACGTACTGAGTTTTTGTTGTTGGTTTTCGAATGCGCCTTTCTTTCACTTTCTCTTAAAGGTGGCATAATGATGTGTAAAAGTTGGCATTTGGCAAAGCTGCCAATCTCTTTGTAATTGCTATGCTCTTTTCTTTTTGGTCTCTTTTCTTTGTACTGCATTTAATCTTTTTCCCCCTTGAGTTTTTCACCTTCATCTGTCTTTCTTCCACATCATTAGTGATCTTTGTTACTGTACAAATTTGGCTCAATTTGGGTGCATGTTGCTTTGTATTTGTGTGAAACTTACTAGGTATCAAAGTTGATTCTTTTGGCTTCATTTTCAGCAATACATCCGTCAGCTTGAATCATCACTTCAGGAAGAAATGTCTCGGCATGCCCCACTGTATGGAGCTGGCTTGGAAGCTTTATCAATGAACGAGTTGGATACATTATCACGTATTCATGAAGAAGGACTCAGACAGATCCATGCCATCCAACAGCGTAATGGAAGTCCAGCTGGTAGTCCTATAGTAATCCCCCATAACCTTCCCCCTACTCATGCGTTGTTTCCTGCTCCTCCTCCAATGGCTGTTGGAATGCCCCCATCTCTTGTTCCAAATGGTGTTGGGATCCACAGCAATGGCCATGTAAATGGTTCTATTGGGCCTTGGTTCAATCATTCTTGAATCTGGGTCTAGGACGACCCTTGTTATGATCAAGGTGGCTAGTTGTTTCATTCTCAAGCCTTGCAGCTAAGTAGGAGAGCGATGTGTAGGCAGTAGGTTTGGTCATCTTTTTCTATTTTCAAGCTCTCTTGGTGTAGGCTGGTACCACTGTGGGAAAAATTGGTAGGCGTTGTCCAATAGCAACCAACATTTCAAAAGCCACACTTATTCATGGTTTTTACTTTTTAGTCAAATTAATTAAAATGCATTAGAAAGTTTTGATTTACTGTTTATTTCGTATTCGCAGAAACTCTCAATGATTGTGCTTCCTAGTTATTTCCGGGCAGGGGCTAATTATCAAAATAATTGAAAAATGTCCTGGCAGATGCCCTGTTTGTTATCTGTAATTTGCATCCCTTGTTTGTAGTGTTTGTATCTTACGGTTTATTTCTTCTTCCCTTTGCTCCTATGTGTGTCTTGAATTTTGAGAATATGGTCTGATCGCGGCTGCATTTTTCATTTCTTCGCATGTCTCAACTCTCCAGATCGTATGATTTGGGTTGATCAGTTCCCTGGAATAGCACTCGACACCTTCAGAGTTGGAAACTCTTCTAGTCTCATCCTCATTTTTTTTGGGGGGCCAAAGTGAAAGGGATATTGTCGACTCAGTAGGAGATCATATGTCAATGGACCCCAAAATATTAGGAAATTGACAATCTCATGCTTAAAATACAGTCAGTGCAAAGACACGGGTACACATTTTTTGGCGAGCAAGAATAACATTAAACAAGATTGTAAAATGACGAGGATACTGGTGACTAAGATGACAGTAACAGAACTCAATTCAACTTTTCAATCGTGTTGATAGCGGGATTGTTAGCATCTTATCTATTTAGCTTTGAGATTATTACACAATAGATCAGATTTACTGTTTATTTTTTCTATCTGGTGTACATAAATATATATATATATATATATATACGCCGGCTATTTTTAATTTAAAAAATTAAATGGGTGGCTATTTGAATAAATCCTTCTTTAGCCTGCTTTTGTCCTCATTACTCGTGTCTTCCCCCTCGTGGAATTTCTACAACTGTCATCTTCCACTTATCTACAAACACTATCCATTATTGTCCGAGTTAGTATTGCATAGCTTCCTCTTTCCAAGTTAACTTAGCAAATTAATCAGAATACCTGTTTTTATCATTTTGCTTTTCCCTTTTTGAGTTAAGTAGTATTAGTACCCGCACGAATACAAATATCAAATTATGATTTGGATTATATATAAATTATCTTAAACTTTTGAACCTTTCAGATATCTTGTAGATATCAATTAAGAAGCAGGATATGAAACTGTTTCTTATATCTCGTAGTGGATAACATATTTTTTTTAATTATATCTGTGACAATCCAACCCCGTGATTTTAGTACTTGCATTTTATTCCATGGTCAATGTTAAAGAATACAAAACATATCACTAAACATATCACGTTGTGATGTCTTGTTTGAGCACATTAGATCATATTGTTTTAATAAAATCTTACTACCACTTTATGTTTCACCTCAAATTCGAATAAGTCTTATAATTCACCCAAAAAGTTCTCTTTGTTCTTTGCTTATAGTTATTGCATTATTTATACTTTGTCATGACCCAAAATCCCAGCTTAAAGATCGTGAAGGCACCTAGTCTCTACGACTAGGTAAGCCTATCGCACAACAATATCAGATAAGGGTATAACAACTTAATGTTAAATAAAATTGAGAAAAATGACCCAAAACATAGCCAATATCATAATACAACTTTTATAATCCCAAAACCTCGGTAGCATAGAGTCATAAGCTCTATGGAGAGTACACAAGATGTTTCAAAATACAATCTTGTTTTGGATTACAATTAAACATTAGCATAAATGAAGTAAGAGGGTGACTCCGAGGCCTGCGAACGGAATAACAGGCATACCTTGAAGTCTCCAACCGCACAGACACTACTCTCATAACCAACATGATTTGAAGTACCTGGATCTGCACAAAAATATGCAGAAGGGTAGTATGAGTACACCACAATGTTACCCAGTAAGTATCAAGACTAACCTCGATGGAATAGTGACGATACAAGTCAAGACACTCACAAGACATGAAAACCTGTGCAGAATATTAATATAAAGCTAACAACAGAAGGTAAAGGCAATGAATGGCAACAAGAGTAAACATGTGATAAATAACAAAATAATCAAAACACAATTAAAATACAAGTGAAATAAATTAAGAAAAACAATAACAGTTCAAGTAATCATGTCATTCCAACACCAAATTTACAACACGAATTACCCCGAGGTATCACACCTCATAACCACAAATCATAAATCACAAATCACTATTCTTATACATATGGCACCTCGTGCCCACATTATCAATCACTTTCGCACGATAAAGATCTCGTGCCACCCAATATATCGTATCTGTGTCAATTACAAATCAAATATTCAAAAAGTTTATTTAAATAATGTTAAGCATGATATCAATTTTAAATAAAGTAAAGCGACAAATGAGATAATGAGTTTATTTTAAAAATCAAATAAAGTAAAGCATGATAACAAAATTAAATAGAGTAAAGCATCAATAAAGAATGAGAATATTTTAAAAATCAAATAAAATAAGGTATGATAACTATTAAATAAAGTAAAGAATTAAATAAGAGAACGAGTTTATTTTAAGAATCAAAATAAGGTAAGCAGGGTAGCAATTTATTTATTTAAATCCGTTGTGTTACCAACAACTCAACAGAATATGAGATAATAACACCACGTAAGTAAATCCAACTTGACAACCAATTCATCAAGTAACAACGGGGACATAAATTAGCATATTTAAACAACACAGCAAATCATGTAAAAATGCATGACACACACAAGAAGTCATAAACTGTTTCAATACAAAAATAACACAAGAGTCACTTAGATGGGCCACATATCATTATCACATATCGTCCTTATGTCGCCGCGTGAGCTTCATATTTAGAATATTTTTCCGAAATAACTTCACGCGCTTTAGCCCCCTTATCTCGGTGCATGTTCTTCAAAATGAAGTAATTCCCCTTACTAGCAACACGCACATAAGTACCCCGTTATCTCGCCGCATGTGCATCAATATACACACCACCCTTATGCCGCCACATGCACATCTCAATCACAACACATAATCAACAGCACACTACTTTCCGATATGCCACAATATTTCTCAAACAATAATACTAATATGACAACATTTCTCAACCAACAATACCAATGCCAAAACAATACATAGCCCATGGTTCAACAACAAGGTGTACAAGAATCTCAATAACAATAAATAAAATAGAAAATAAATCAACAATAAAAGGTGTTCCAATATAACAACAACTTCAATTAAAGGTATATTAAAGGCCTAGAGTCTAAACCAGTCAAATACCACATATAAGCCCATGTGCACGCTTGTCACCTCATGTACACGTCTTTCACATAATTCAAATAGTGCAATTAGCCCAAATCCTACGGCAAAGTTCCCCCACACTAAGTTAGGCAAGATACTTATCTCTATTAGACTAAATCAATGCTCAAAATATCTTTTTCTTTAGAAATTCGCCTCCGTACGACTCGAATCTAACAAAAAATGACTTAATATCATCAAAGAATACAAGAGAAACCAATTTTGATAATTAAAGTTAAGATCTTTACACAATTTCCCAAAAGTTAACAAAAGTCAACCCCAGGCCCGACCGGTCAAAACCCGAGTCGAAGGGTAGATCTCGATTACCCATAGCCCCACAAGTCCATATATGTGTTTTGTTTTCAATCCGAGTCTATCTCAAATCTCAAAATTTTATTTTTCAAAACATAGTCAAAATTTCCCAAAAGTCTTCAAATTCTATGGATTAGATGTTAAATCTCATAAGCAATCATGTAATATAAATGAAATTAGATCAAAATTGCTTACCCAGTGATTTGGTATGAAAATCTCTCCTAAAAATCGTCTCCCACCTAGTCTAGGAATCAAAAAGTGATCAAATGACACTAAGCCCCGAAATCCCTTCCTTAATAACAGCTGCAGGTGTCGCATTTGAGACCTGGGGTTCGCAAATGCGACCATCGCAAATGTGACCATCGCAAATGTGGAAAAGGCATCAAAAGCGACCCCTTAGCAGCTCTGAAGATATCGCAAAAATGACATTCTATTCGCAAATGTGACCCTGACCTCTCTTCCCCTGCAAAAGCGAGTGTTTGATCGTAAATGTGGTCAGCCCTTAGCCCAAGTACCCATCACAAATGCGAATCTTGAATCCCCCCAGCTCCCCATCGCAATTGCGTTCACAATGTTCGCAAATGCAAAAATCCCAGCTCCTGCCCAACTCGCAAATGCGAACATGGGCTCGCATTTGCGAGACCTGCAACATCAGCCCAAAATGAGCAAAACTGAAACTCACTCAACACACTTTGAAACACGTCCGAAACTCACTTGAGCCCCCGGGGCTCCACACCAATCATACATACAAGTCTAAAAAATAATACGAACTCACTCTCGTGATCAAAACACCAAAATACTATTCGGAACCACAAATCGGACATCAAAACACATAGAAATTACAATAAACTCAAGAATTGTTAGAAATACAATCATGCGACTGATTCCTATTAAACCAACTCGGAATGACATCAACTATGTAGACAAATTCCAAATAACAAAATAGACCTATTCCAAGTTCCAAAATCAAAATCCGAACCCGATAGCCAAAAAGCCAACCTACGGTCAAACTTAGGATATTTTTAAACCTTCAAGTTTCTAACTTTAGCCAATTAGAGCCAAAATCTTTTAGAAGCACCCAAATGAAAATCCGGGCATACGCCCAAGTCTAAAATCACCATCCGGACCTAAAGGAAATGCAAAAACTCTGAGCTGAAGTCAAATATATAAAAGTCAAACTTGGTTAACCTTTTCAACTTAAGCTGCTAAATTGAAAGTCATTCATCCACATTAAAAATCCCGAACCACTCAAAAACCAAAACCGTCCACAGATGCAAGTCATAATGCATAATACGAAGCTACTCAAGGCCTTAAACCATCGAATGGAATGCTAAAGCTCAAAACGACATGTAGGGTCGTTACTTTCTCTCCCACTTAAACATACATTCGTCCTCGAACTTTCCAAGAGTCGCCTCAAAGCCGTCAAATCACTATATAAACACACCATGCCCATACCCATGGGTGATCTCACGTCATCGCAATCCATATAAGTCTGACAACACAATCTAACCGAAGATCTTTACATTAACATTAGCTCACAACCCTTAGAATCCAATCTCCAACTTCTAAAATTCATTATAAGAACTGATTCTCGCATCTATATGCTGTATGAATTTGAACTAAGCTGCATCAATCTGTAACCATATCCCATGTATAATCACATGATATTCCACATAACTTAGATACACATAGCAATAGTCTCCAACCACAATAGGTGCTCAAATAGCAAACTCGGTACCAGTATCTAACCTCATATCAATAAAAACCTTGTTCCAAATCTTCGTACACTGCCAATGATGAAAGAAACACATAGAAACTCATAAACACCCATCACATCAACACGTCATGGAGCTCTCTTGACTGACAAGAACCATAGCCAAAATCTAAGCTGACTAGTGACACTATTCTTCCAAACATACCTTAATCAAATTCGATGGCCCTCATTTATGCCCAATAACTTCACGACCCAATACAAGATACTCTACCAACAATCCACACCAATCCTACCTAGAGCCACATAACATGCAATTTGTGTACCAAACAAGCAACAACTCGGATGTGCCCAATGATGGAAAGAGAATCAAATGAGAGAATCACCCCGCAAGCTCAACAAATACCAGCACGAAGCGCAATGCTATGAACTCATCACACAAAGGAGAAAAAAAACACACGAAATAAGCACAAAGGATCATATCCCAACATACTCTGATGCGATGCGTGACCCAATCCAAACACCGATCCACATGGAATATGTTGAGCCACGATGCTCACAATCAACAACCATATGCATATCAACAACAAGCACGCTAAGTGCATGGCCATAACCATGGAGAAATGGATAGCTCGATATACCACAAAAAAAAAAAATGATAACCAAGGTGCAGTCAACCATTCAGCACGCCAAGAATCATCCCGCTCAAAATTCACCACAAGTCCCCAACAGAACCGCGTCAGCTGTGCAAATAACCAACAGATCACAACCCATCGTAGCGTTGGAGAGTAACACATAGAACATATCAGAAAATGAATGAGATCCACTCCAACCGATAACACACCCCTCCACAATAACTGCGCTGAGTAGAAAAAATCCGACTCGTTGTAGAACACACTTTCTCATTAGGCCTACCCGTGGCCTCCAAATCAGTGTTGATCCTCCTAAAATAGGTAAATAACCTCCGAAAATCCCATAATAACATATCCATAGCACACACACTCAGCCGTCAACCTCTTAACCTTCACCATTCACAACCATGGAACAATCTACCTACGAGAACCCTCTTAGCCTTCAAATTCTTAGAATACCAGAATCTCCATATCTAATCCCAACTACTCTACTCAAATGACTGACACATTCCTCACACATGATCATCCCACTAGAATACTTCCATAATTCTTTCGTGTCACATAGCAAAATCGAAACACAACGGTCGATCAATCAGGCGATTACCGTAATACTAGTCAGGCATTCGCAAGTCAAACCACAGTGCGCCTTCTGAAGTGTGCACCCTTCTCAGGTGGTATTAAATAATGCTATCATTCTTCTAAACATCTGAAATCGTCCTTGCTATCTTGAACTTGTGACCCCACCCAGGAGAAAAATCATAACATGCAGCATATTCTTTATGCCGGTAGGAGACATCCGGTCCAAGCCGTGGTCGACACTATGAAGAACTCTTCGAAACCCGTCTGCACATAATCAATCCATCAGAACTGAATTTCCCCAACTCAACCAAGTCATACAGGCCGATAATCCAAGAGTATCGCCATAAAATACCGGTAAATAATCACCATACCAAGAACCAATTACCTTTATTACCACACTAACCCAACACCGCCAAGCTGACTCATTTCTTCAAATTTCCTTTGACTTGACTTCAAGTTAACACTTCTCCTATCGGTACACTATGATCCTAAATGAAAGCTCACCACAAAATATCCTAGCACGAACCGCATCGTCCGAAAGCCCATAAACCACTATATTTCTTCTGCAACATCTAATAATGCCGCAACCGAGATATTACTATGAAGAGACCTTTTGTGAACCTGAAGCTGTTCTCTAACCTCTCTGATACTGAAATGTAGATTTAATAATGATTCAGAAATATCGCAAGTCTCAACACTATCCCCTGTAATTCTTAGATCTTATCCATATACAATTCTGGGGAACCCTCCAATACCACATATATACCTCAGACCAAAACTAACATAACACATGACCATGCAATTTGATCGCCTATGGCAGACTCCCTTACTTGGCTCGAGGTGATAGAACATAACCCCGCACTTTACTCTAACTAAATCCTCCGTAAGGTCATGTAGCACCAGTCATAAAATACCTCAAATCATCTGCTAAGCACATATTCACCCTCGTGACAGTCAAGCCAACTTTCTCAAGTGCCCTGAGTGATAATATATACCTTCCACTGAATAGAAGCCCCATACGAAACATGTAACCTCAAATATTGCTGGCTAGCCTCAAATCAACATCCCCCATGACCCTACCACGATCACAACAACTAGGAAATAAATTAAATCCTCCAAAGCCTGTACTCACCAACCAAATACAAGAACCCGCTGCATCTCACACGTGAACAACTGAAAGATCTACTACACATTCACATCCTCAGTCTGGAAAACACATTGAGACAATGATCGATCATCCATAGACCCCTCATAGCACATACACAACATCACAAATCGTAGGTGCATAGCTGATACCAAGTGCGCAATATCATATACACATAGATGTAAAGGAATATAAGATATACGCTTCAAGTTGATTCAATGCCGCACGATAAGGAATGAAAGAAGTGGAATTTCCTAATAGTTTTGTAGCCTCTTGAAGATAAGTACAGACGTCTCCGTACCAATCCACAAGACTCAACTAAATTTGCTTATGACTTATAGAACCATGAACCTAGAGATTTGATACCAACTTGTCACGACCCCAAATCCCACCTTAAGGATCGTGATGACACCTAGTCTCTACGACTAGGTAAACCTGTCACACAACAACATCAAACATGTTATAACAACTTAATCTTATATAAAACTGAGAAAAATGGCCCAAAACATAGCTAATATCATAATACAAATTTCACAATCCCAAAACCCGATAGTACAGAGTCATAAGCTCTAGGGAGAGTACATAAGATATTCTAAAATACAATACTGTTTTGGATTACAATTAAATAGTAGCATAAATGAAGTAAGAGAGTGACTCCGAGGCCTGCGAATTGTCATGCCCCGACCTCGGGGAGCGCGACCGGCGCTCAAAAGAGTTACTCCGGTCGAGCAAGCCTGCACAGTGCCATCTACCCAGCTTACCCATGAATAAAGAGAAGAATACATTTCATTAATTAGACAGTAAGAGGTCATGTGAATAACACTAGTTCATTTCCATTTGTACGTCATTAACAAGTCTCCAAAACAGTACCTTGTACAGTCATAGTTAAAATGAAATAGATGATACGATTACAACAAGTTTAGTTCAACCTTCCCAAAACAGGATACAACCCACACTATGTCTACGGAGCCTCTAACAGAAACAAAAGAGTACTACGACAGTGCCGGCAATAAGGCTCCGACTATACCTCAAAATGCTATGTACATGGAACAAGAGATACAGGACCCCGAAATGAAGTGGGGCTCACCAAGTCAGCTGAGGAGAGGGTGTGCTGCTATCACTGATCAATACCACCTGCTATGGAACCACCTGCATCCATTAAAGATGCAGCGCCCCCGGTAAAAGGGACATCAGTACATATGGAATAGTACTAATATGTAAAATTAAACACCCTCTCAATAGAACGAGTAACAGTACACGGAGAAGAAAACATGAAATCAATAAGAGACTCAAACAGTATCAAGGTGTCAAGTTAGGGGAAAGGTAAATTTCAAGTAAGTTTCAGTAATTTAAGTTGGGAGATTTTTAGCACCGATAAACCACCGTGTTTTAGCACGGAGTCCGATCTCAGCCCGACCAGCTAAGCCGTCTCACCCCGAGACATAAAATCACAATACCACCATGTGCGCGGCATAGCATCCGCTCTTAGCCTGATCGGCTAAGCCGTCTCACCACAATGTCATGTGGGTCGACATCACATCACATCTCGCTAGCAATAATCTCATTTTACTTAAGGGGAAACATCTCAACACACCAATCTCATCCCATATAAGGGGAAACAATCTCATCACATCAATATGGGGATTTACCCCTCACTCGCTCCTACACCGGTACGTATTGTTTCAGGGTTAAGTTGTTCCGACCTACCCTTCCTCGGTGGCTAAACAATACTCGCAAGACATTTGTTATTAAAATGATTTACCATTGGCACCATTGGCCATAACGCAATATCATCCTGGCATGTTGGTCGTACCTCATTCTTCATGCTCACTATTTCACTTTCAAATATCATCACGGATCGTCAACAACAAAAATTTCTATTCAAGACTTTTTTTTTTTTTTTTTTTTAACAAATTACCTCACTGCATTATACCACCATACACTATTATCCCACCTCCAGAATGACACTGGATAGTGTTCTAACAGTGTACAGATTCTAATGCAGTAGGGCTGATTTTCATAAATATAATAATAGAAAGTACAATGATGGAGGGGGGCATCGACCTGACCTCCATATAGGGAAGGCGTACATCCTTGATCACCCACATTTGGTGACCAACTGTACCTAGATAGCTAAGGTGAGTTAACCTATAGTGATGTAATAGCTGTGGATCTTATAACATGGATTGACAGTCATATATACAAAAACGATGAATAGTGTCTTTAGGTCAACTATACAAAAATACAAGTATTCGTAATTCTACTGGGTGAGTGTTCCTTCTCATACAAGGAAGGACACCACTGCAGCAATGGTTGCTTGTTGTTCATGTTGACCAGGTTGTTACTACTGTGTATGATGTTTCTGCTGCTGTGCTTGTTCTCCACTTCTTTGATTGCCCTGTTGCTATTGATATCAGTTCTTCTGTTCATGTCTTCATTGAGGTACCTCAGATTGATGTTGCTGATCTGCAATACTCCTGCACACTTAACAAAAGGGTTATGGAGGTAAAGGGGTAAAGGGGCAAAGGAGCTGCTGCAATTGGGAAACTTGCAGTATTTGCTTTGTTGGGTTTTGAGCTCCTCAAAGATACTTGCGACAATTTAAGCATTAGCGGAGTCATGATTGTTAGATATCAATTGTAATGGCCACCTAATTTGCTTAGATTTCCTGTGCCTAAAGGCTGGAAACCCTTGAAGATCAAGACATAGCTGTCCCCTTAATTGAACAGGTAAGTCATGTTCGTCATTGTAGTGAGTGGTAGTGTTCAGCTCATGACTCAATTTGGCAATTGTGTCGGCTGGACAATTTGCCTCCCTCAAAATATGTGTACATTTGAAGTCCTGGCAGTGTTGAATCAGTTTGATTGTATCAGCTATAATCATACTGATGGTCCAGGGTGGNCTCGGGGAGCGCGACCGGCGCTCAAAAGAGTTACTCCGGTCGAGCAAGCCTGCACAGTGCCATCTACCCAGCTTACCCATGAATAAAGAGAAGAATACATTTCATTAATTAGACAGTAAGAGGTCATGTGAATAACACTAGTTCATTTCCATTTGTACGTCATTAACAAGTCTCCAAAACAGTACCTTGTACAGTCATAGTTAAAATGAAATAGATGATACGATTACAACAAGTTTAGTTCAACCTTCCCAAAACAGGATACAACCCACACTATGTCTACGGAGCCTCTAACAGAAACAAAAGAGTACTACGACAGTGCCGGCAATAAGGCTCCGACTATACCTCAAAATGCTATGTACATGGAACAAGAGATACAGGACCCCGAAATGAAGTGGGGCTCACCAAGTCAGCTGAGGAGAGGGTGTGCTGCTATCACTGATCAATACCACCTGCTATGGAACCACCTGCATCCATTAAAGATGCAGCGCCCCCCCGCAAAAGGGACGTTAGTACATGTCGAATAGTACTAGTATGAAAACTAAAAATATGCAAGGACTTGGAAATACAACATGAATATGATGAATCAAGGTAACAATAAAAGGCTTAGTTAGCGTTAAATCCATAGCAAATTTGTTAAGAGCTTTCCATAACATTTATAAATTCATAAGTTGGGGATCCTCTACAACTACCTTTACATAAAACGGCCATGCCGCCTCACCCCAACGTATGCGGGTGGAGGTGCAATCACAATACCAGAAATTCTACACAAAGCAGCCATGCCGCCTCACCCCAATGTATGCCAGTGGAGGTGTATTCACGATGCCACAAACTCTACACAAAGCAGCCCTGCCGCCTCAACCCGATGTATGCGGGTGGAGGTGTATTCACAATACCACAACTCTACACAAAGCGGTGCTGACGCCTCACCCCAATATATGCGGGTGGAGGTGTATTCACAATGCCGCATCTCGGATTCCCAAAACAATAATAGTTTGTACAAAAGAGTTCCCTTTTAAGTCAACTATTTGGCACCTTTGGCCTTAGCAAGTGTAAATTCACAAGGTCTCTGTCTCATCATATGAGAAATAAGTGTGTAATCACATTGATTTCATACAAGATCTTCTTCCCAAAAGGGGCATAACATAATTAAGTCAAAATAAAGAATCATTAACACACGAGTGTTCTAACACATTATGCCAATCGAGAATCAAGTTTACTAGTTTGAATACCCCACATCAACAGCGTTTCAAGTTCGACAACACATGATAGAAGTTTACAAGGATTCGGGAATTCCGATACTAGCAAAAGAGTTTAGCCTTCATACTTCGCTTTGAGCTTTCCTTAAATTATTACAATGTTCCGGAAATCCTAGCTGCTTCAATCTTTTTGAGACATAAAAAAATTGAACACAAATTAGGAAGATATTCATGGTTTTAGCTCATTTAAGCATTTTATCAAACACTAGATGTGCAAATTTGATTACAAGGTTCTACCACTAGATTTCCTTCACTCCACAACCCAATCTTTACCCATTTGAGCTCAACAATCTTCCCACAAACCTTATTGGCACATGTATGTATAACTAATACTCTCACACCCAAGAATCACACTACCCCTTTACCCATCTTCTATCCAAATTTGAAATTGGAGAATTGGGGGAAGAAATTCTTACCTTTTAGAAACCCTGGCAAGTTCCTCTTAATGAAATTCCAAGGCTTGATCCAAGTTGAGTAGTGAAATCCTTGAATCCTTCCCTTTCTCTCTCTAGGATAACTCTCTCCTCTCTCTAAAATATCAGAGAACCCCTAGAAAATGACCCCTATGGCTAAATAAAATGAAATCGGGTCGGGTTATTAAATTAGAAAAACTGAAGCTCCAACGTAGATCTGCGGTCGCATAATGCTTCTGCAGTCCGCAGAATGGGCCGCATAATGACCCTCCGAAACTAGGCACTTCTGCCTCACTCTGCGACCGGTCTGCGGCCCGCAGACTAATTTTGCAGTCGCATAATGCATCACAGAATCTCCCTCCGAAAAGTTTTGAGCTGGGTTTGCGATGGGTTATGCGGTCCGCAAAATGATTATGCGGCCGCATAATGGTCCGAAAATTTACCCTGATTTCTACCTCAGTCTGCGGCAGATCTACGGTCCGCAGATCAATTCTGCGACCGTAGAAACACCCTGCACTTACAAAAATTTTCTTCAACTCCCCAACACACTCATCAACATATAAGTCTACTTCGGCACCACAAAACCCCGGGTTTTAGGTACAATTTTACGAGGCCTTACATGAATGGAACAATAGGTATACCTTGAAGTCTCCAACCACACAAGCACTACTCTCTTAACCAACACGATATGAAGTACCTGGAATCTGCACAAAAATGTGCAAAAGCGTAGTATGAATACACCACAACGCTACCCAATAAGTATCAACACTAAACTCAATGGAGTAGTGACGAGGTAAAAGTCAAGACACTCACTAGACATGAAAACCTGTGCATAATATTAATATAAAGCTAACAACAGAAGGTAAAGGCAATAAATGGAAACAAGAGTAAACATGTGATAAAAAACAAAACAATCAAAACACAGTTAAAACACAAGTGGAATAAATTAAGGAAAACAATTACAGTTCAAGTAATCAAGCCGTTCCAACAACGAATTTATAACAAGAATTACCCCGAGGTACCACACCTCATAACCACACCTCATAAGTCACAATCACAACTCTTATACACATGGCACCTCGTGCCAACATTGTCAATCACTTTAGCACAGTAAAGATCTCGTGCCACCCTGTATATCGTATCTGTGTCAGTTACAAATAAAAAGTTCCAAAAAGTTTATTTAAATAATGTAGAGCATGATATCAATTTTAAATAAAGTAAAGCGTCAAACGAGATAATGGGTTTATTTTAATAATCAAACAAAGTAAAGCATGACAACAAATTAAACAGAGTGAAGCATCAAATGAAATAATGAGTTTATTTTAAGAATCAAATAAAGTAAGACATGATAACTATTTAAATAAAGTAAAGCATTAAATGAGAGAATGAGTTTATTTTAAAATCAAAATAAGGTAAGCATGATAGCAATTTCTATATCTAAATCCGTTACGTTACCAACAACTCAATAGAATATGAGATAATAACTCCACGTAAGTAAATCCATCTTGACAGCCAATTCATCAAGTAACAGCAGGGACACATATTAGCACATTTAAACATCGCAGAAAATCATGTTAAAATACATGACACACACAAGAAGTCACAAACCGTTTGAAACACAAAAATAACAACAAGAGTCACTTCGATGTGCCACATATCTTAATCACATATCATCCTTATGTCGTCGTGTGAGCTTCACATTTAAAATATTTTTCCTGAAATAGGTTCACGTGTTTCAGTCCCCTTATCTCGTCGCGTGTGCTTCAAAATGAAGCAATTCCCCTTAGTAGCAAACACGCGCATAAGTACCCCCTATCTCACCGCATACACATCAATATACACACCACCCTTATGCTGACGTATGCGCATCTCAATCACCACACATAATCAACCGCACACCACGTGCCCATATGCCACAATATTTCTCAAACAAGAATACCAATGCCACAATATTTCTCAAACAACAATACCAATGCCACAACAATACTTAGCCAATGACTCAACAATAAGGTATACAAGAATTTCAACGACAATAAAATAAAACGAAAAATAAATCAACAATGAAAGGTGTTCCATCTAACAACAACTTCAATTAAAGACATATTAAAGGTCGAAGAGTCTAAACCGATCTAATACCGCATATAAGCCCGGTACACTAACGTCACCTCATGTACACGTCTTTTACATAATTCAAATAAATGCAATTAGACTAAATCCTACGGAGAAGTTCCCCCACAAAAAGATAGGCAAGTTACATACCTCAATTAGACCAAATCAACACGCAAAATAGATTTCTCTTTAAAAATTCACCTCCACGTGGCTCAAATCTAATAAAAAATGACTTAATATCGTCAAAACAATGCAAGAGAAACCAATTTTGATAATCAAAGTTAAGATCAATTCCCCCAAAATTTAAAAAATGTCAAACCCGAACTTGTTGCCCCACGTGTCCATATATGTGTTTTATTTTCAAATTCGAGTCCAATTCGACTCTATCATCTCAATTGTTTATTTTCAAAACATAGTAAAAGTTTCCCAAAAATTCTCTTCAAATTCCATTGATTAGATGATAAATATCATAAACAATCATGTAATATAATTGAAATTGGATCAAAATTACTTACACGATGGTTTGACTTGAAAATATCTCCTAAAATTCACTTCCCACCGGGTCTAAGGCTCAAAAGGTGATAAAATGAGACTAAGTCCCGAAATCCCTTCCTTAATACTAGCTCGAGGTGTCACATTTGTGACTTGGGGTTCGCAAATGCGACCACCGTAAATGCCGAAAAGGCATCGCAAAAGCGACCCCTTAGCAGCTCTACAGATATCGCAAAAGCGACATTCTATTCGCCAATGCGACTCTGACCCCCCCGCAAAAGCGACCATTTGATCGCAAATGCGTTCAGCCCTTAGCCCAGGTACCCATTGCAAATGCGATAAGAAGTTCACACATGCGAATCCTGAAGCCCTCAGCTCCCCATCGTAAATACGAAAATCCCAGCTCATGTCTACCTTGCAAATGCGGTGTCCCCCTCGCAAATGCAAACATGGTCTCGCATTTGTGAGACCTGCAGCATCAGCTCAAAACCAGCAAATTGAAACTCACTTAACACACTCTGAAACGCGTTCGAAACTCACCCGGGGACCTGGTTCTCCACACCAATCATTCACATAAGTCTAAAAATATCATACAAACTCGCTCACGCGATCAAAACACAAAATAGTATCTGAAACCACGAACCGGACATCAAAACACATAGAAAATTACAATAAATTCAAGAATCGCTAGAAACACAACCATGCGTGATTCCTATCAAACCAACTCAGAATGACATTAAACTTTGCAAAAAGTTCCAAATAACAAAAATGACATATTACAAGTCCTATAACCAAAATTCGAACCCGATAGCCAAAAATTCAACCTACAGTTAAACATAGAATATTTCTAAAACTTCAAATTCCCAACTTTAGCCAATTAGAGACAGAAGCTTCTAGAAGCACCCAAATGCAAATCCGGGCATATGCCTAAGTCAAATATCACCATCCGGACCTAACAGAACCGTAAAAACTCTAAGCCGAGGCCAAATACATAAAAGTCAAACTTAGTCAACCCTTTCAACTTAAGCTTTTAAATTGAGAATCATTCATCCACATTAAATCTCGAACCACTCAAAAACCAAAACCGTCGACACACGCAAGTCATAATGCATAATATGAAGCTACTCAAGGACTTATCCATCGAATAGAATGCTAAAGCTCTAAACGAATGGTCGGGTCGTTACATGCTTAATATTGTTATATTATCATGTGATCTTTTATTATCTTACCTATTGACTCAATATCTTGCTGTCATACAGTGGTTTGAGACATTGAGTAGCTTCACTTTATGTATTATGACTTGCGCATGTAGACTGTTTTGATTTTTGGGAGGCTCATAGTTGATTTGGAAGAATAATCCTCAAATTGGAAGCTTTAAATTGGATGAATTGGCCAAGGTTTGACTTTTGAGTAAATGGCCATTGGAATCCAGATTTGAAGGTTCCTATAGGTTTTTAAGATGATTTCAAACTTGAACGTTGTTCGGGTTGAGTATCGGATGGTCCGAGGGCGATTCAACGCTTATTATCGGAAGTTTGTATTTTGAAGGTTTGAAATTTGCTCAATTTAACTTAAAGTGTAATTTGGCGTTATCGTACTTCGGGGCGTTGCTCCAAGACCTTGGATAGTTTTATTTTATTGATTGGAATTTGCTTGTGAAGTTTGGTCAGGATCACTATGTCTAAGTATGATTCGGAAGCGTCAGCGAAGGTTGAAGGTTTAAAAGTCAAAAGAAGGATTTTCATCATCGATTCGTGGTTTTGATGTTATTCGTGGAGTTTCAAGCCTTTGGATAAGTTTAGATAAGGTATTAGGATTGGTTGGTATGATTGAACGGGGCCTCGGGGGTGTTGCTGGTTGCAAGTGCGGGTGTTGTGCTTTGCGATCGCGAGGGGATGTCCGCGATCGCGATGAAGGAATTAGTGGGTTGCCATTATGTGCTACGTGATCGCGATAGGAAAGTCGCGAATATGATGAAGGATTTTGGATGGGGAAGCTGGTTACCTTTTGCGAATGCGAAAAAGGCTCTGCGAATGCGAGGGAGGATCTGGCTCTCCTTCACGAACGCCGAGGTCCTAGCGCGAATGAGAAAAAGGAAGGGAAGGTTGGGTCTGACAGGCATTAAGCCTTCGAGGACATGGCTCAGGGTCCGCGGACGTGAAGGGCATGGGTCAGGAGAGTCACGACCCAAACCTCAACCAGTCGTGATGGCGCCTAACACACTTACTAGGCAAGCCAGACATAAAAATAATGAACAATAATAGCATAAATGGAAGAATTAACATAAGTCTTAAAACCTTAATATAGCATAGTAACGCCAATACATGAAAAATCCCCCTGAATTGGTAAATACAGATTCATGAGCTCTAAAATGAAAAATACAAGTCTAAAAGCTAAATAATAATACTGTCTGAAATAAAGACAACAATATAATATGGAAAGGGACACCAAGACTACAATCGAGATTGCAGCTCTACCTCGTCTCTTGGTGATCAACTCAGCTCTACACCTCAGCTACCAATGACTGGGTTCAACACCTGGATCTGCACAATCGACTCCATGACTGGGTAAAGTGTAGCATGTGTACAATCGACTCCATGTACTCAGCAACTGCCATAACTAATCTCGGCGAGGTAAAAGCAGCAAGAATTATAAATAATACTCGCTAGAACTTGTACAATTCATAAGTTCAACAAGTACAGAAAATAACATGATCAAGTCATAAAGCACAGAAAGAACAATTTCGGTGTACAAAGTTTATCAAGTACTAAGCTCAATCAGTAATCCAGCATATAATAAGATGATATGCAAGTAAATCAGGTAAATAACCAAGGAAACTACTAGTAAAGATGAAATGCAATAACCAAACAACACTGGCCAAATTTCCTCATAATTTCCATAACCGTTCCAAACCATAGATCAATTTTCCTAAATACGCGTGTACACCATCAAGAGAAAAACAGAAGAGAATGATCCTAGGGGGATGGATCCATATCCACATGCTGCATGGCGTAGTCACGTGCAATAATCATATTCCGCCGGGCGTGGTCACATGCTATGTATCATAATCCACCTGGCGTGGTCACAAGCTCAATAACACAATCCGCCCGGCGTGGTCACATGCATAACAACACAATCTGCCGGGCGTGGTCACATGCATCCAGTTCAAATAATATCACACAGAAGCAAATATACCAGAATACATGTATATGATCAATGAATATTAGATTTCATGCTCCTGGACTGCTGTAAATGACATGATAAGGTGCGTGCATGTGAAAAGTGTGCTATCATAGCTCAAATCAAAAATATTATCAAGGAAATAGCAATTATCAAGTTCATCCAAAGGATTAGCCTCTATGTAACCTCAAACATGGATTAAATAGTTCATAACAAGGTTACAAATATGAGAAACATCTTAGCATAAGTCTTAACAATCAATTCAAGGCATGTCATAGCCTGCACTACCCCGAGCACGGATAATTACCCCGGTGCCCGCACGTAGGCTCAAACTCCACATATATGCACACCCATAGCACATAACTATCATAAATAACTCAGGCAATTAGTACCTCAACAAAGTTTAGGTAAGATACTTACCTCAAACAAGCCAAATCACTCCTCTAACAAGCCCTTCCCGACTGAATCAACCTTCAGATGACTCGAATCTAGCAAAAATAACTTAATATAATCATTACAAGCCATAAAAACTGATTGTAATTGATAAAGCAAGATCTTTAGTCAATATCACAAAGTCAACCCCAGGCCCGCACCCCGAAACCCGACCAAATCACAAATTCCAACACCTATTCCAATACGAGTCCAATCATACAAAAACCATCCAATTCCAACCACAAATCGACCATCAAATCATCAAATTTCACTATCCAATAACATAACCCCAAGACCCCCAAATCCCACCTTGAATTCTCATAAATTAGGTGTAATAATCAATGGGCGACCAATATCTAACACCAAAAGTGAGTAAGGATCACTTACCTCTTCAATTGTGATGAAAAGCACTCCAAAAAGCGCCCTAGACCGAGCTACACAATTCCAAAAATGAGAAAAACACTCAAACCCTCGATTATAAAAGACTATCCAGCAATCTCACATCCACGACCATGAAAATCCTAGATTTGATGTTGAAAACAAATGAAAAGTATTGGGTAGTTGAAAGGAAATGGATTAAAGTTGCTTACCAATAACTTTGGGAAGACGAAACTATTGGAAAATTGCCTCTAGAGTGCTTCGGATTGAGAAATGTCGTAAAATGAGCTAAGTCCGATTTCCCCCCTCTCTTACCCAGCTGCGGATGTCGCAATTGCGAACTCTTGTTCACAACTGCTACCATCACAAGTGTGAAACACAGGTCATTAATGCGAACCGTGCGTCAGAAGCCCAGAAGTCGCAAATGCAACAATTTATTCGCAAATGCGAACTCCCCCCCCCTTCGCAAATGCGAAAAACTGCTTCACAAATGTGTAGCTACCAAACATAACACAGCATCGCAATTGTGATGCTAGAGTCGCAAAAGCGAACACAGTGCCAATCGCAAAAGTGACTCCTTCTTCGCAATTGCGAAGACCCAACCCCCAGCCCATGCTCGCAAATGCGAGCTAGACCTCGCAGGCAAAATCTGCAGCAGACACCAGAAACAGGCACTACACCAACAATCCTCAAACTATTCAAACTAGCCAAAATGCGTTCGAAACGAACCTGAGCCCCTCGAGCTCCAAATCAAACATGCACACAAGTATAATAACATCATATAAACTCGCTCGCACAACAAAAATACCAAAATAACATCTAGAACCACGAATCAGACAGAAAAACGCATGAATTTCAAAAGAAAACTCAAGAATCTATAGAATCTCAACTAAGTATCCGAATTCTATTAAACTAACTCCGAATTGCGCCAAATTTTGCAGACAAGTTTCAAATAGCAAAAAAGAACTATTTCCAAGTACCAAAATCAAAATCGGAACTCGATAACCATACAGTCAACCTATGGTCAAACCTAGGAAATCTCCAAATATTCAAATTTCTAACTTTTAGCAAAATAAGTCAAATCAACCTAGGGACCATCGATTTTAATTTCGGGCATATCTCCAAGTCCAAAATAACTATACGAATCCATCAGAATCGCCAAAAATACCGATCCAGGGTCGTTTACCCAAAATGTTTACTGTGGTCAACTCTAGCCTCATTTTAGTCAAAATTTTCATTTTTAGTCATAATTTTCATTTTTATCAAAATTTCATATAAAAGCTTTTCGAAAAGCAACACGTAACACACACACAAACCAAGAAATATCAAATGAAGCTAATAGAGTTCTCGAAACACAGAAATAAGATCTAGTACTCAAGACTACCTATCAGATCATCACATTCTCCACCTCTAAAAGAAACGTTTGTCCTCGAATAGACATAGAAAAGTACCTGGACTGGTGAAAAGGTTGGGGTATCTAGTCTGCAAATCAGACTCGGAGTCTCATGTAGCTGCCTCGATCGACTGACCTCTCCATTGCACTTTTACAGAAGAAAAACTCTTGGATCTCAACTTTCGAACTTGTCGGGCTAGAATAGCCACTGGCTCCTCATAGGCTAAATTTTCATCAAGCTGAACCGTGCTGAAGTCTAAAACATGCGAGCTGTACTCATGGTACTTCTGAAGCATGGATACATGGAATACCGGATGTAATCCTTCTAGGTTAGGAGGCAATGTAAGCCTGTAGGCAATCTCCCAAACTCTCTCCAAGATCTCAAATGGCACAATAAACCTCAGGCTCAACTTGCCCTTCTTCCTAAATCACATCACGCCCTTCATAGGTGACCCTAGGAGAAGAACCTTCTCACCCACCATATGAGCTATATCCTGAACTTTCCGGTCCACATAACTCTTCTGTCTGGACTGAGCTGTACGAAGTCGTTCCTGAAATCACCTTAACCCTCTTCATAGCAATGCAAACCAAATCAATGCCCAACAACCTAGCCTCTCTGGGCTCAAACAAACCAATCAGCGAACGACATCGCCTCTCATATAAGGCCTCATATGGCGCCATATGAATACTCGACTGGTAACTATTGTTGTAGGCGAACTCTTCTAGAGGTAAGAACTGATCCCATGAACCTCCAAAGTCCATAACACAAGCACGTAACATGTCCTCCAAGATCTGAATGGTGCGCTTAAATTGTCCGTCTGTCTGAGGATGAAACCCTGTGCTCAGCTTAACCCGCGTGCCCAACTTACGTTGCATGGCTCTCCAAAAATGTGATGTGAACTACGTGCCTCGGTCAAAAATGATGGAAATGGGCACGCCGTGCAGGCGGATAATCTCTTGAATGTAAAACCGATCCAACTGCTCTGAAGAATAGGAAGTCACCACAAGAATGAAGAGTCCAAACTTAGTCAACCGTTCAACAATAACCTAGAATGCATCATACTTCATCAAGGTCCATGGCAAGCCTACCACAAAATCCATAGTGATGCACTCCCACTTCCACTCTGATATCTCCGATCTCTGAGTCAATCCACCCGGTTTCTGATGCTCATACTTCAATTGTTGATAATTCAAAAATCGAGATACATAAGCAACAATGTCTTTCTTCATTCCCCGCCACCAATAGTGGTGTTTCAAGTCATGGTACATCTTCGTGACACCTGGGTGAATAGAATAAAGCAAACTTTGAGCTTCCTCAAGGATCAACTCTCTCAACGCATCAACGTTTAGAACACAAATCCAGCCTTGAAGCCGCATAACACCATCATCCCCGATCACAACCACCTTAGCACCACCCCACTACATCTCACCTTCAGCACCAACAAGTGGGGTTCATCAAACCGGTGAGCCTTGATACGCTCTAACAATGAAGACTGTGCCACAACACAAGCAAGAACCTAGTTGGGCTCCAAAACAACGAATCTCACAAACTGGTTGGCTAATGCCTAAACATTCATGGCTAGTAGCCTCTCTGCCACCGGTAAATATGCCAAGCTGCCCATGCTCTCCGCCTTCCTATTCAATGCATCAGACACTACATTGGCCTACCCCAGATGATATACTATGGTGATATCATAGTCATTCAACAACTCTAACCATCACCGCAAATTAAGGTGTTTCTGCTTGAACAAGTGCTGGAGACTCCGATGGTTGGTATAGACCTCACAATGAATGCTGTATAAATAGTGCCTCCAAATCTTTAGCATGTGAACAATGGCTGCTAACTCTAAATCATGAACATGGTAATTCTTCTCATGAACCTTCAACTGCCGAGACATGTAGGTAATCACCCTACCATCCTGCATCAATACCATGCCAAACTCAATATGTGATGCATCACAATACACGGTGTAAGATCCTGAACCTGTAGACAACACCAACACTAGTGTTGTAGTCAAAGCAGTCTTGAGCTTCTGAGTTCTCAACTCACACTCGTCAGACAATCTGAAAAGAGCATTCTTCTGGGTCAACTTGATCAACGAGGTTTGGATAGATGAAAACCCCTCCACGAACCGGCGACAGTAACCTGCCAAACCCAAGAAGCTCCGAATCTCTATAGCTGAAGTAGGTCTAGGCCAAATTTGAACTACCTCAATCTTCTTAGGATCTACTTTAATGCCCTCGGAAGATACAACATGGCCCAAAAAGGCAACCGAGTTCAACCAAAACTCACACTTTGAAAACTCGGCATATAACTGACGATCTCTCAAAATCTGAAGTACGATCCAAAGATGTTGCTCATGCTTCTCTCGACTGCGGGAGTAGACCAAAATATCATTGATGAAGACGATCGCAAAAAAATCCAGATAGGTCTTGAACACCCGGTTCATCAAATCTATAAATGCTGCCGGGGCATTACTCAAACGAAAGACATCACTAAGAACTCATAGTGACCATACCAAGTCTGAAAAGCTATCTTAGGGACATCCAATGCCCTAATCTTCAACTAATGGTAGCCAGATCTCAAGTCATCCTTGGAAAACACCTTGGCATCCAGAAGCTGATCAAATAAGTCATCAATCCTCGACAATATACTTGTCCTTAAGAGTGACCTTGTTCAACTGCCGATAGTCTATACACATCCTCATTGTTCCATTCTTCTTCTTCACAAACAACACCGGTGCACCCCAAGGCAAGGCACTAGGTCTAATGAATCCCTTATCAAGCAAATCCTGCAACTGCTCCTTCAATTCCTGCAACTCAACTGGTGCCATACGGTATGGAGGAATGGAAATAGGCTGTGTGCTCAGAGCCAAGTCAATACATAAGTCGATATCTATGTCGGGTGGCATCCCCGTCAAATCTATAGGAAGCACCTCTAGAAACTCGCGCATAACTGGTACTAAACCCATGGAAGGAACCTCCGCACTAGAATCGCAGATATAGGCTTGATATGCCAATCACCCTTCTCGACCATACGCCGAGCCTTCACATAAGAAATAACCCTGCTAGTAGAATGGCCAGGAGTCACTCGCCACTTTAATTGAGGCAACCCTAGCATGGCAAATGTCACAATCTTGGAGTGACAGTCCAAAATAGTATGATAGGGCGACAACCAATCCATGCCCAAGATAACATCAAAGTCCACTATATCAAGAAGTAAAAGATATACCCTAGTCTCAAAGCGACCGATAGAAATGATACACGAGCGATAAACACGATCTACCATAATAGAATCTCCCATAGGCGTGGACACATACACAGGAGCATTCAAAGAATCGCGAGGCATAACTAGATATGAAGCAAAATAGGTTGACACCTATGAATAAGTAAAGCCCGGATCATATAAAACCGAGGCATATCTATGGCAAACTGGAACAATACCTATGATGATGGCATCAGATAACTCTGCCTCAAGTCTAGTTGGGAATGCATAAAAACGGTGCTGAGCCCCACCACTCTGACCTCTACTTCTCGAATGGCCTCTAACTGGCTGGCCTCCACCTGTAACGACCTGACCACCACCTCTAGCTGCCTGACCCCGCCTCTAGCTGGCCGAGTAGGCACTGGAGTAACCGGTGTTGGAATCATGGCACGAGAACCTACTGAGGCACACTACTTTGAAGTCTGGGACAGTACCTCCTAATATGGCTCGTACCTCCACACTCAAATCACTATCTCAGCTTCTGTGGCTGTTGAAGCTGAGACTGACCTTGACGGCCCAGATAACCACTGTGATAACTCTGAATTGGCGGTGCACTGATGGGAGCTGAAGGTGCACCACAGGCTAGCTGCTCAGGAGGAGTCCCATAAGAACCACGACCGCCTAAAGCACAGTGTGCTACCTGAAGCGCTGACTGAATCGGCCAGTGAGGATGGCCTCTACCAAATGAACCTCTGCCTCCAGATAACCCCGATTTTCTCCCTCTTTTACCCAACTGCGGATGTCGCAATTGTGAATTAGAGTTCGCAATTGCGACCATCGCAAATACGAAACACAGGTCGCAAATGCGAACTGTACGTCAGAAGCTCAGAAGTCAGAAATGCGACAGTTTGCTCGCAAATGCGAAACTACCCAGCATAATGCAACATCACAATTGCGATGCCAGAGTCACAAAAGCGAACACAGTACCCATCGCAAAAGCGATTCTTTTTTCGCAATTGTGAAGACCCATCCCCAGCTAGCAAATGCGAGCCAGACCTCACAATTACGAGATCTACAACAGACACCGGAAACAAGCACTACACCAGTAGTCCCCAAACTATCTAAAATCAGAAACACGTCCGAAATGCACCCGAGCCCCTCGAGATCAAAATCAAACATGCACACAAGTGTAATAACATTATATAAACTCGCTCGTACGATCAAAATACCAAAATAATGTCTAGAATCACAAATCGGATATCAACACGCATGAATTTTGAAAGAAAACTCTAGAACCTCTAGAATCACAATTAAGTGTCAGAATCCTATCAAACTAACTCAGAATTGCATCAAATTTTGGATACAAGTTTCAAATAGAAAACGAGACCTATTCCAAGTCCTAAAATTAAAATCTATACCTGATAACCATAAAGTCAACCTACGGTCAAACCTTAGAAATCTCCAAATATACAAGTTGCTAACTTTCGGCAAAACAAGTCAAATCAATCCAGGGACCTCCGATTTCAATTTCGGGCATACACCCAAGTGAAAAATGATAATACAAACCTACTAGAATCATCATAGCATCGATCCGGGATCGTTTACCAGACCGTGGTCAACTATAGCTTAATTTTTAGTCAAAATTTTTATTTTTTATCAAAATTTTATATAAAAGCTTTTCAAAAAGCAACAAGGACCATGCACGCAAACTAAGAAACATTAAATGAAGCTAATAGAGGTCTCGGAACACGAAAATAAGGGCTAGTACTCAAAACGATCTATCGGGTCGTCACAGAAGGTAAAGTGATTCATAGATGGCCTTACTTTTGGTATCAGGTTACAAA
The DNA here is from genome assembly GCA_002018475.1 of Nicotiana obtusifolia. Taxonomy (NCBI): domain Eukaryota; kingdom Viridiplantae; phylum Streptophyta; class Magnoliopsida; order Solanales; family Solanaceae; genus Nicotiana; species Nicotiana obtusifolia. Next base: position 147,915 of record MCJB01001514.1, on the reverse strand, counting down.
TGGCCAAGGAGACTAGGGATGATATTTCTTTCTAGCCGGTAGTAGAGATTGCTAGACGGATCTAGAGGATTCGTGGTCAGGGTAGATAGGAGTTATCTGAGAAGAGGCCTCGTCATTTTGGTGATTTTGGTGGTGCCTCATCTTGAGGTAGAGGTTCATTTGGTAGAGGCCATCCTCACAGCCCGATTCAATCAGTGCTTCAGGTAGCACACAATGCTTCAGGCAGTTGTTGTTCTTATGGGTCTTGTCTTGAGCAGTTAGTATTTAGTGTACCTTCAGCTCCTATCAATGCACAATTGCTACAGAGTTACGACGATGGTCATTCGGGTCATCAAGGTACAATCTTAGATTGAGGAGCAGCATGCCACATCAGGGCACTCATGCTATGATTCTAGCATCGGTTTCTCCATTGCACGAACAACCAGCTAGAGACTAGGGTCAGGTAGCTAGAGGTGGTGGCCCGGTGTTAGAGGTTTAGGCCAGCTAGTTAGCGGCCGTCCGAGAGGCGGAGGTTAGAGTGGTGGAGCTCAATCCCTTTTCTATGCATTCCCAGCTAGACTTGAGGCAGAGTCGTCGGATGCGATCATTACTGGTATTATTCTAGTTTGCCATAGAGATGCATCAGTCCTATTTGACCCGGGTTCTACTTATTCCTATGTGTCATCATATTTTGCTTCATATCTGGATATGTCTCGTGATTCTTTGAGCGCTCCTATTTATGTGTCTACACCTTTCGAAGATTCTATTGTGGTAAGCCGGGTATACCGTGCTTATTTGGTCAAAATTGGGAGTTATGATACTAGGGTAGATCTTCTACTTCATGATATGGTGGATTTTGACGTGATCTTAGGCAAGGATTGGTTATCACCTTATCATGCTATTCTGGACTATCATGCCAAGACTATCACGCCAAGACTATCACATTAGCCATGCCTGGGTTGCCTCGATTAGAGTGGAGAGGGACTCCTAGCCATTCCACTAGTAGGGTCATTTCTTATATGAAGGCTCCGCATATGGTCGAGAAGCGGTGTTTGGAATATTTGGCCTATATCCATGATCCTAGTGCGGAGGTTCCTTCCATGGATTCAGTACAAGTTGTGTGTGAGTTTCCAGAGGTGTTTCTTATAAATTTACCGGGGATGCCACCCGACAGAGATATCGACTTCTGCATTGACTTGGTTCCGTACATTCAGCCTATTTCTACCATGTCCATATCGCATGGCCCCACTTGAGTTGGAGGATTTGAAGGAGCAGTTGCAGAATTTTCTTGATAAGGGATTCATTTGACCGAGTGTCTCGCCTTGGGGTGCACCGTGTTGTTTGTGAAGAAGAAGGATGAAATGATGAGGATGCGTATATACTATCGATAAGTCATTATCAAGAATAAGTATTCATTGCCGAGGATTGATGACTTATTTGATCAGCTTCAGGGTGCAAGGTGTTTTCCAAGATTAACTTGAGATCTGGCTATCATCAGTTGAAGATTAGGGCATCAGATGTCCCTAAGACAGCTTTTCGGACTCGGTGTGGTCACTATGACTTCTTAGTGATGTCATTTGGCTTGACTAATGCACTAACAACATTTATGGATTTGATGAACCGGGTGTTCAATCCTTATTTGGACTCTTTTGTGATTGTCTTCATTGATGATATTATGTTTTACTCCCGTAGTCGAGAGGAAAACGAGCAGCATCTTCGGTTCGTACTTCAGACTTTGAGGGATCGCCAGTTATATGCCAAATTTTAGAAGTATGAGTTTTGGTTGGACTCAGTTGCCTTTTTGGCCATGTTGTATCTTTCGAGGGAATTAAGATGAATCATAAGAAGGTTGGGGCAGTGCAGAACTGACCTAAACCTACTTCAGCTATAGAGATTCGGAGCTTCTTGGGTTTGGAGGGTTTTTCATCTATCTCAGCCTCATTGACCAAGTTGACCCAGAAACACCCGATAGGTTATTTTCAGTACTAGCTTTAATTTCCGTGTTCTGAGACCTCCATTAGCTTCATTTGATTTTTTGATTTGCGTGCGTGGTCCGTGTCATTTTTCAAAAAATTAAAACATTTTATGTGAAACATTTTACTTCTTGGTCTTGGAGTCAAGAAAAAAACTGTGAAGAATGTACTGTTCATACCATTAATATTCTTTGTAGAAAGAGAAAGCCAAATATACATTTTAAACTTTAAGTAAATATACTATGTATATTCCTACTGTTAATAGGGGGCAGTTGAGGAGCTTGGGGTCGTCAGGGGTATCTTGAAAATTTTCGGTCTATCTTTCTTATCCCTGGACATACGTGTTATTTCTCTGCACTGGTGGGCCCCAGTTGATAAAATTCGACTCTCCATGTTGCCGCCTTCCAACTTTTTCAGGTCCATCATTGTTTTGTTTGACTTTTTTTGGTTACTCTTTACTTGCTCTGTTGTAATGTTTATTGGGTAGCCAATTTTTGAATTGGGGCTGATGTACATATTAAAAAATTATTTCTTTAATAATTCTATAAAGAAATTCTTTTTGAATAAATATAATTTACTTGAACTTGTTCTTTCTCAATCTGATTTTCATTTTTAAAAGTGGATGATATATTATGTTACCCTTGGTAATAGATTTTATTAAAAACTAATAGTGTAAAAAAAAAAACTCGAATCTATACACACTGCTCTACTAAGGTAGTCTAACGTCTAAACAGTATAAATCACATAAAACAAATATAAAATCAGCTTACTTATTTTATGAGACTATATTAGCTTGAGATAATTATTAAGATTTTCTCTGAAAATCAAAACAAATAGTTGGAAAAAGAAAAGGTGTAGTGCTTATATATTCTTGTGCATAAAACGTAACTGCCAGGTTAATTATATACAATTTAGAGATAACATATAACTTATTTATTTGAAGAATCAATCTAAAACGTTCCGTTAGCATGCATCCCCTATATTTTTATTTTATTCCTACACTACTCAAATATGTTGCTAATAAATCAGTTAAGTTCCAAGTTCCAAACCTCTTTTGTAATATATTACATATAACTGTGTCCTAGCTCTCTTTTTCCAAGTCACATTTATCCCCTGTTTTATTTTAATCACTTAAGTTGCCTCCTACAAATATAATTGGATGGATATAAACTTTAAAAGTTTTTGAATAATACTAGGCGTATTACCGCAGAGAATAAACAGAAAACCCATGATATTCATGATATACAATTGGCCAACCTATTGCAAGTAGTCTCAAAGGCATAAATCTATCACTAAACATGGCGAATTTAAATTTAAAAGTGAGTGACATTTAAAAAATATTAACCACAATATTAAATAGCCATTGGGCTATTTTGTTGTATCTTGTGATGTAAATAAGGTTGGAAAATAAGGTATATATGTTGTTATTGGTGCGTTCTTTTTGTTGTTGGTGTTATGTCGAATTGGGAGGAATTAAAGATTATAGGGGAGATGCTGCCCGTTTTATTATAAAGTAAGCTTGTCGTTCGTTGTGCGATAGTCGTACCTTCCGTAACTTGATGATAATATTGTTATTGTTGTTGTAGATTAAGGTGCAACAAGACGAGTTTAACGCGGTTATTGGACAGATTGTGATAAGGTATGTTAAGGCTAAACCTTTTATTCATTTTGGCATGATCGCATAACTGTGTTTAATAACGAGACATAAAGAGAAGTTCGTACTCTTGAACTTATGTACATTATCCTAGTCTCATAAGTTACAGTATTCTTTCTTATAAAGACTTTTTATTCAGATAAGTATTGTCTTCTTCCAGTTAAGAGAGCAGAGGGTCAATATATATATATATATATATATATATATATATATATATAGACACACACACACACACAAAAAAACACACACTATTACAATATTTTCACCACCGTCGAGTTATAATCGGTAGGCAGGCCCCTATTAGGCAAACTCCGATCAGACGGTAAGTTATATACCGAGCTTACTTTGGCTGAGCGCCTATAAACGATCCCAGAATGACCGAGATACAGAGCCTAGTATGGCCGAACGCCTAAGAGCGAGCCTACTACAACAGAGCAGTTATATGTACCGAGACTTATATGGCTGAGTTAGTATTAACAGGTAAGCATATCTTTAGATTATCTTTGACTCCCAGTTACTTTCAGTTATTATATTATTAGTTCAGTTTCAGTTTTCAGTTATTCTGTTGCCTTACATATTCGGTACGTTATTCCGTATTGACGTCCCTTTTGCTGGGGACGGTATATTTCATGCCTGTAGGTCCTGAAAGACAGCTGCATAGACCTTCCCAGTAGACAGAATCAAACATCAGTTCGGTTGGTAAGCTCCACTTCCTCGGAGTTACCAGGTCTAGACCTTGGAGTTCATTCTAGATATACAGGTTTGATGGGTAGGTCGAGACCCTGTCCCGACCATGATACAATTTTGTTATCTCTAGAGGCTTGTAGACAAGTCCTGTATAGTCAGCCTGCACAATTATATATATGAGTTTTTGGGTATGTTTACCCCTCGTATGAGAGAGATGATATTTTCAGATGATTCAGAATATGGCCTCATTGGCCTAAGTTGAGGGTTACCCCTCCAGAGTTTACAGTTACAGAGTGGTATGCTCGGGCCAAGTATGGCACCGGGTGCCGGCCACGCCTCTTCAGGTTTGGGGCGTGACAACTTGGTATTAGAGCAGTTCTATCCTAGGGAGTCTACAAGCCGTGTCTAGTAGACCCTTGTTTATTGATGTGTTCTGCACCACATTATATAAACAGGAAGTTACAAGGCATTAGGAGTCTGTACCCTTCTTTCAAATCCAAATCGTGCTATAGAGCTGCGTCATAAGAGTTCGAGACAGGACTTATGTTTGCTAATGATATAGAGATGCTTGCAATTAGATAAATTACAGCTAGCCAAAGGGCTAATACAGCAGCAGGTAAGGGCACTAGTAGAGAGAGATTTCTTGATAATGTGGCCCAGTTTGAGGCCCTATTAGATCGTGCGTTCCAGATGTGCGAATTTCCTACTTAAGACCCTAAGATGAGAATATCTAACATACCCTGCGAATAGCAGGCCATGGGAGTACTGGAAGGTAAATTATAAGTTTCAATAGGTAACGGAAGCAAGGTGAAGAAGGGTACGAGGTACCCTGTTAATGAAGATTATCCGAATTTCAAATTTAGGCAAAGAAATATAAGAATTCTAATTTACCTTCAACAGAAGTAGATGTATATACAATTGTCCACACCCATCTCAGTTGTGCCCTATGGGAGCTAATATATATAGTTTAAGAGAAAGATGGAATATCAGGATCCAGCTTGGGTTAGAGTAACCCAAAATGGTGGATTCAGCCAGGGAGCTAAAAGTGAAACAATATTTTGTTGAAGTTTTAGAGTAATGTGATAGACAAAAATATTAGCAGGAGAATAAGAAGAGAGTAAATGAAGCATTATGAGTAACGTATGATAAATGGGTAATAACGTTATATCAAAATATGGTCGGATGATAGAGTCTATGGTCAAGTGAAGGAAAATACAAGAGGTGTCAGGCCTTGAGACAATAAAAGAGTATAAGCCATGAAGTCATATCCTTATTTCTAGAAAATAAGTTGGTGACTCCAACGTAATTACCAGAAGGCTAAATTAGACCCCCCCTCCCCGAGTAATAGAAATCAGCATAGGCTAGTAAACAAGATAAATCGAACATGAATTAGGGACCGGAGGATTTGATAATAGTCATCATCGTGAGAATTTTTGAGACCGTGTTACGGCAAAAATAGAATGGACAACAGAAGAATAACCTTTAAAGATCATTCAAGAATTTGCTTCCCTAAAGCAAGCACTGTGAGCAGAGTTAAGCTTAAGGGACTAAGTGTGCCAGTTACACTAGGTGTCACCCTCGTGCGTAAGAAATTCAGATATCCTTGGTACAAAAGGGTTATTTCAAGGTGAGTAAGGGTCGTCAATAAATTTGGAAAGTCGCCGAAGATGAAGAGGTAAAACATCTGCATGTAAAACTTTAGAGCATTAAATACTAGTACTTCCCTAAAGCATGGAAGATTGTGTGATATAATATTAAGTCGTAGTTAAGTGGTTCAGGTAACTATGGAATGGTAAAGGAAGAATGCGATAAAAATGTGAAAGGGAGGAGACTGCACTTATTCAAATCCTACAGATATGTTAGGACCCCAAAATATTATGCAAGCACGACGTCGGGGAGAGCAGTAAGGGTTCCCGACCAGGATGTTATTGATAAATAAGTGTGAATGGATACATAACGAGTTAGTGCGGGTAGTAAGTTAAGACAAAGGACATAATTTAAGAGAGAGTACACGGGATATAGATGTGAGAATGGACCAACGAGTAGTTAGTAGTTGATTCAGGAAGAGCCTAGCTATGGCTAAACAAGAGGTCTCAGATAAATTAGTAGATCATGCAAGATAAACATAGTGAAACCTAGCATAGGATACGACATCGTAATCCTAGAGAAATATTCAGATAGGATTTGAGGTAGTTATAGTTGCCATACAGGTGTTACAGAAATAAAAGAGAGTGCCACGCAGGAGACAATAAAAAAATTTGAATTCAGAAGTAACCCTATGAGAACAAGGGCACGTAAGTATGTAACTAAGGATATTTATAAGTGAGTAAGAACATCAAAAATTCCATCAGGTATATGATATAATAAGCTCGCATCTTTACAAGAGTTAGAGAGTCTTCCCTAAGTACTACAACAAAAGACTAGCTAAGGAAATAAGGAAGAAGGCTTCAACATAAGCATAGTGACCTAAAGAAGAAGTGATCTTGTAATAACAGTCTTACTACAATATTGTATGCACTCCATAAGAAAGTGGCACCTATCGTGACTAAGGAAGGGGAAGTAAAATCCAAAGTAATATTCGAGATCATATGAGTGGAACAAAATTACAATATATGTGGGAACTAAGATAAGCCAAGTATTCATGCAACAAGTGGTAGAACGACCAGGAAAAGTAATTGCTTACTTTTAACGAAAGCTGAGAAGGCACGAAAGAAATTATTCAGTAAATGACCTAGAGTTAGTTACATTATGAACGCACTTAAGATTCCGAGTATTATCCATGTAGCATATATGTTTTCATTCATACAACTACAGGAGAGTCCATTATAAGCTGAAATAAATAATTGAGTCCAAGTCACAAACAAATGCTTGAATTGTTAGAAGATTATATCATGGATGTTCCATAGTGTCCAAGAGAGGTTAAAGTAATAACTAGTACCCTGAACCGTAGATCGGAAGATAGCTTAAGCCTACTTAAAGGCTGAGAGAGAAAAGGAAACTAAAGAGTTACATCAGCTAAGTAAATCAGGAGTCTGATTATTAGATTCAAATAATTATAAAAATCATGATTCAGAACATTGCAGAATCACTCTTAATATCGAAGGTACAAGAGAGATAGTACAACAAAAATATTCTATAACGGCTCTACAATAAAGTCAGTTAGAAGAGTACCAGCCTCATAAGAAGTTAGTATGAAGCTCCCGCCGGAATGTGTATGCATCAGAGGTGCAAGTATTATAGTAGAGCTTCTAGGTGTGGATGTGAATTCCACCTATGTTGAAGGGAGGTTATGAAAGTGACAGAAGATAATATGCAAGATTTAAAGATAATAAAGGTAAAGTTAAAGAAGGTATGAGCTACTTAAGTGCAGAAGGTTGTGAATAGTCTAGATTTTAGATAGAGGGCTAGAAGCGCGGTGATTCAGTATCCAGAAATGATATTGGCGTCGTCAGTGGCATACCTTCTAGCCTATGGTTTCCAGGTATCAAGAGGTCAAGCTAAGGGAGTAAAGAATAGTTAGAGACAACATGATGTCTCACTTGAGGTTCCAGAATAACATAAGGTAATCTATGGTGCTAGCAATTTAAAAGAAGGTTGCGAGTAGTATAAATAAAAAAGATGGAATGCTGCCTTGGTAGTAGAATGAAAGTGTAATTGTGATAAATGATAAGAGAATGACGTTTAGGCCTTTGATTGAGTAATGATTTAAAGAAAAGGGATTTTATGAATCGCACAGGATTAGAATACCCCATAAGATGAATCACGTCGGGATGCTATGAAATACGGTTATTGAAGTGTAGTTATCGCCCATAGGTGGATTAGGCTAATCACTTCAGATGTTCCTCGATGAGACGTGAGATCTAGTGATACTATTACGTTAGAGGTATCAAGTCATCAGTGGTAGATTATAGATCAACATTAAGGTAAATCAACAATAGATGGATAAAAGTTCCAAAGTATGAGATGAGATTAGACTGTCATTCTTAAGATGAACAGTAATGAGGAAGTATTAATGGACTTAGATTTATACATATAGGATAAGAAGAGAGAGAGTAACTTGGAGTTGGGTAGTAGACCTCGGTAATAATAAATCGAAGAAAGTGTTATGGTATAGCCTGACCTACCTAGATGCAGTAAATCCATAAGGATAGATAACTGAGGCTATAAAACAAGATATAGCAATAGTCGTAAGTTCGACAAGTACCGAGCGAAGAACTTCAGTACACCTATAGATGCCTAAAGGGACAACATGGCATAGTCCTATATATGTTCACAACATGAGGCTTAGAGATTGGCTAAAAGCTGGAGGACAAAGGAGAGAAGAGTCACATAGGTGCACTAATAAGGATAGAGTCGTACAGGCTTCATCACATAAGGTAGCAACAGTAACAAGATTGGAAGAATTCCGACCACAAGTCGTGGTGTGATAGAGAGGCCTAAAGGGGGCCCTGGCCTTTAGATTTATTCACATAACAATTGCCTAGATAGAAAGGACAACAATAAAGTATTTGTTAGAGCTATAGGTTATGAGACTGATAAACACATCAGTAAACATTCGAGGACGAATATTCCAAAAGGGAGAATGATGTTACACCCCATGTTTTCGTACGTAAGAGTACATCGTAAGTTATTTGATGTAAGCTCAGAAATGAGATCATTGAAAATCTTATAAAGCAAGTTAATCATGTTGCCGTGGAGGTTACAAAATATTTAAGATCACGAATGCCAAGTACCAATAGGGTTGGAAGGCTTAGAAGCTAAACGAATTGAAGAAAATAAGTTTTGTGGAAAGTCGACAAGTTGGGAATGTTATAACATGTACTTTTGGGGTGAGACTAGGGTTCTTAACATTATAAGAAGGTTATTTTATGAGTTATTTTAGTCGTATGATAGTCGTGTGTTATGTTTTGAAGTCAAGTGAGTTGTGGAACAAATGTTGGCAAAGGTTATCACAAGTTACATTCATAAACGTGCTAAAAATTAGGTCAAATGTAGCTGTGATTTTCTCCCAGTATACTTAGAGTTACGGGGTGATCCACCCATAAAATTGAAGAGAAATGAGTCTATTTGCTAACACATTAAACTGTTTGTCAATATATCATCTAGGTAGAGAGATATATGAAGTTTTTCGAGATTGCGCAGACTGCTAGGTGACAACTAGTTGCCTCACCTACTTGCTTAAATGAGAGGACTACATATGTCCAAAAAGGGGCCAGTTTGGGTCGGCCAAGAGACCTTTTAAGGGAATATTTCCTTCATATATCAAATTGAAAATAAGGCATAGAAACCAGGCATAAGCCCTTGAAAAAATCCTCCCAAAAATTGAACACAAACCCTAATTGATTTTCTCTTCTTTTCAAGTTCTAGTTGGAGGAAAACCTAGGGTTTGAAGAACCAAGATAGGAGATAAGATATTCAACAAATAAGGTAAGTATAATGCTCTCTTTCATCCATTTTTTTCCTGCTAAAAATTTATGAAAAGTCATTCTATAATGGTAAGAACTCACGGGATGGTGATCGAAAGTCATGAGTTCGAGTTATTCAACTTGTAGTGGACGGTTTTTTTGATCTATTTTGTGCTGCTGTTGGATTGAGTGTTTTGCTACTATTTTAGGGATTTTTGGAGGAGAAAGGGTGTGGATAAACACCACATAAATGCAGGTTGGTGGGCTGGTCGTTCGTCGTAACATTTTCGGGTTGTTTGATACTACTACGGTGGTCGTTTTGTGTATGAAGAGATTGGGGTGTGTTGGGATTTTTTGTTGTATTTGGTGATGTATATAAGGTTGGAAAATAAGGTATAGATGTTGTTATTGTTGTGTTCTTGTTGTTGTTGGTGTTATGTCGAATTGGGAGGAAGTAAAGATTATAGGGGAGATGTTGCCCGTGTTGTTCGTTGTGCGATAGTCGTACCTTCCATAACTTGATGATAATATTGTTATTGTTGTTGTAGATTAAGGTTCAACAAGACGAGTTTAACGCGGTTATTGGACAGATTGTGATAAGGTATGTTAAGGCTAAACCTTTAACTCATTTTGGCATGATCCCATAACTACATGTGTTTGATAACTAGACGTAAAGAGAAGTTCGTATTCTTGAACTTATGTACATTATCCTAGTCTCATAAGTTACAATATTCTTCCTTATAAAGACTTTATATTCAGGTAAGTATTGTCTTCTTCTAGTTAAGAGAGCAGAGGGTCAATATATATATATATATATATATATAATACACAGTATTATAGTATTTTCAGCATCATCGAGCTATAATCGGTGGGCAGGCCCCTATCGGGCAACCTCCGACCAGATCGTAAGTTATATACCGAGCGTACTATGGCTGAGCGCCTACAAGCGATCCTGGAATGGCCGAGATACAGAGCCTAGTATGGCCAATCGCCTATGAGTGAGCCTGCTAAAATAGAGCAATTATACATACCGAGCCTTATATGGACGGACAACTATTTTACTTACTATATAGAGAGAGTTGAGTCAGTATAAGCAGGTAATCATATCTTCAAAACATCTTTGACTCCCAGTTATTTTCAGTTATTATATTATCAGTTCAGTTTCAGCTTTCAGTTATTCTGTTGCCTTATATACTCGGTACGTTATTTCGTATTGACACCCCTTTTGCTATGGACGCTGCATTTCATGCCTGCAGGTCCTGATAGATAGCTGCATAGACCTTCCCAGTAGACAGAGTCAAATATCAGCTCGGTTGGTAAGTTCCACTTCCTCGGAGTTACCAGGTCTAGGCCTTGGAGTCCATTTTATATATATATATATGAGCTTTTGGGTATGTTTACCCTTTAGATGAGAGAGAAGATATTTTCAGATGATTTAGGATATGGACTTATCGGCCTAAGTTGAGGTTTACCCCTCCAGAGTTTACAGTTACAGATTGGTACTCTCGGGCCGAGTATGGCACTAGATGCAGGCCACGCCTCTTCAGGTTTGGGGCATGACAAACTTGGTACCAGAGCAGTTCTATCCTAGGAGTCTACAAGCCGTATCGAGTAGAGCCTTGTTTATAGATATGTTGTGCACCACATTATATAAACAGGAAACTACAAGGCATTTAGGAGTCTGTTACCCTTCTTTCAAATCCAAATCGGGCTATAGAGCTGAGTCACAAGAGTTCGAGACAGGACTTATGTTTGCTAATGATATAGAGATACCTGCAATTAGATAAATTATAGCTAGCCAGATGGCTAATATAGCAATAGGTAAGGGCAATAGTAGAGAGAGATTTCTTGACAATGTGGCCCAGTTTTAGTCCCTATCAGATCGTGCATGCCAGATGTTCGAATTTCCTACTTAAGACCCTAAGACGGGAATATCTGACATACCCCGCAAATAGTTATATATACACATACACACACATATACCCCGTAAATAATTATAATTTATAATTAGATGTATCATATATGTATCTCATTGTAATCCATAACAAGATGTGTGTGTGTGTGTATATATGTAATTATAATTTAAATTGTACGTATCACATAAGTGTGATGACCCGATTGGTCATTTGAGTACTAGCCATATTTTCAGTATTCTGAGACCGCCCATAATTTCATCTGATGTTTCTTGATTTGCCTGCGTGGTCCGTGTCATTTTTCGAAAAGTTTTTACGTAAACTTTTGAAAAAAATATGATTTTTGACTTAAAATGAGGCTAGAGTTGACCACGGTCAACATTTTGGGTAAACGACCTCAGATCAGTATTTTGATGATCCCAGTAGGTTCATATGATATTTTTGGACTTGTACACACGTTTGATTAGGGTACTGGTGACCCGAGCGCGTTTCAGCATGCTATGTAAAATAAATTATGCAAATGAGTTTTAAAGTGGAAATCTTGAGTTTTGATTATCGATTCTTGTTATTTGATTTTATTTTGATGATTTGAGTTAGCGAGCAAGTTTGTATGATGTTATTACACTTGTGTGCATGTCTGGTTTGGAGCCCTAGGTCTCGAGTGAGTTTCAGAGGCATTGTGGATTGATTCGAAATAGCTGGTGTGTTCTTGCATTTGCAAGGACCGGTTTGCAAATGCAAACTCCGTTTCTACGATGTAACAGTTCGGCCGGTTGTTTTGCGTATTGTAGAGTCGTTTCCATATTTATTGCCTCTTCTATGTTTATTTGTGGTTATGTGACTAGTCGGGGTGGTTCAATTGGTTTCGGAGAAGTTTCCTAGTGAATTGGGACACTTAGTCCCAAGGTTGAAGACTTAAGTTGAAAGAGTTGACCGGAGTTTGACTTTTGTGTAGACGATTCTAAAATGGACTTTGATGGTTCCAATAGCTTCGTATGGAACTTTTGGACTTAGGTGTATGTCCGAATATTGATTCGGAGGTCCGTAGGTTGGTTTGAGGCTTTGTGGCGAAAGTTGGAAAGTTGAAAAGTTGAAGGTTTGGAAGGTCGAGAATTTGACCTAGAGTTGACTTTGTTGATATCAGTTTTTGGATTTTTGGTTTCGGGAGTTGGAATAGGTCTGTTGTGTTATTTGGGACTAGTGTAAAAAATTTGAGGTCATTCAGAGTTGATTTGATATAGTTCGAATTGGTTTAGAAGTTGAAAGTATATTAGTTTCATTAGGCTTGAATTAGAGTGCGATTCGTGGTTTGGATGTTGGTTGATGTGATTTGATGCTGGTAATTGAAATGTTCTTATCAGTGTTTGGCTTTAATGTTATACATGAAAGCATGTCTAAATTCCTGTAATGTGAACAAGATGATTATGATAATTCCTTCGAGTTACTTATTGTTATTGTCATCATTATATCTATGTTGCCATTAATATTGGTTTCTGACTGTCTTCTTCTAAGCTCATAACTACTTTCAGCGCAGGGTTAGTTCTGTTACTTATTGAGTACATGAGGTCGGTCGTACTTATACTACGCTCTGCACTAAATGTGTAGATCGAGGTACATCTGGACGTGGAGACAACTAGAACCGTGTTGGTACCGGTATTTGTAGACTTCGAGGTAGCTGCTATGGCATTCACAGACCTTGACTCTCTTTCCTTTGTTTCCCCTTATTACTCTGTTGTCTAGACATTTGTACTAAGGATTTTGTTTGTGTTTTGAATCTCAGTAGTGCTCATGTAGTCGTTGACACTAGATTTTGGGGATGGTTGTAGTAGTATTGTTATTGTTTTTATTAGATGATTATGATATTTTCAATGTTAAGCTTATTAAACCATGTGCATTAAAATCCTTAGTTATTATGTGACTGTTGGCTTGCTTGGAAAGTAGTGTTAGATGCCATTGCGGCTCCAGTGGGAGTTGGATCGTGACAAGTTGGTATCAGAGCACAAGGTTGCTTAGGCCGCACGAGTCATGAGCAAGTGTAATAGAGTCTAGTGGATTGGTACAAAGACGTCTATACTTATATTCGAGAGGTTATCGAATTGTTAGGAAACTTCATGTTCTTGCATTCTTGTCGTGCAAATTTATTATTTTTGAAGCTTGAAACTTGACTCTTCTATTCTCTCACATATAGTAAGGATATGTGCAACAGGATCTAGCAGATGTTCACCAGTACCAGCAGTTAGGGACGCGAGAGGCCGGGGCTGTGTAGGCAGTTTGAGTAGCTACGCCATGAGGGTATGACTGTGACTCGTTACGAGATGAGATTCACAGATTTGGATCATCATGCAGTATGGTTGGTTCCTGCTAAGAGAGAGAGGATCAGGAGGTTCATTGATGGCCTTAACTATGGCTTATGCTTCAGTTTGGCTCGTGAGGCCGAGACAAATGTTAGGTTTGACAAGGTGGTCGAGATTACTAGGTGCTTAGAGCAGGTTCGCATACTTGAGCTCCAGGAGTGGGAGGGAAAACGGCCTCGCGGTTCAGGTGGTTTCAGTTGTACCTTATTTGGAGGTCATTCACATCACAATAGAGATCGTCCTTTCAGGCTAGCTTAGATGGCTCGTCTGTTTCATTGTGGTGCATTAGCTAGCCACAATTCATATAGTACTCGTCCAGTTCAATCATCTTTTAGTGCACTCCCAGCTCAGAGTTCGTACCGTGTTGCATCAGTTCAGGGTTCGTTAGTACCGGGTTCTTCTAGTGGCTATTCTAGTTCTTATGGTCTAGTTCAGGCCCTACATTCATCGCTAGATCGACGTTGCTATGAGTATAGGGAGTTGGGGCATATGAGGAGGTTTTCCCCTGTTTTATTAGAGGTCCCGTGCAGCATAGAGGTCAGGCGACGACTTCCTTCCATTAACTACACCACTCCCTCAGCCAACTCGAGGTGGGACTCAGGCAGTTTGAGGTTGCCCTAGAGGGGGAGGTCGATCAGGTGGTGGTCAGGCTCGATGCTATGGTTTTCCCCCAGGCCAGAGGTAGTTGCTTCTGAGGCTGTGATCACAGGTAATGTTTCAATGCTACAAGGATGCTTCAGTATTATTTGACCCTGGTTCCACTTATTCATATGTGTCATCATACTTTGCTCGTTATTTGGATATGCCTTGTGATCTTTAGTTACGCCTGTTCATGTATCTATGCCGGTGGGTGATTTCATTATTGAGGATCGTGTGTACCGATCATGTGTGGTGCCTATACTCATCATGGTCAATTTTGATGTGATATTGGGCATAAATTGGTTGTCGCCATGTCATGCTATCCTGTATTGTCACATTAAGAACATGATGTTGGCGATGCCGGAGGTGAGGAGGTTGGAGTGGAGAGGGTCCCTGGATGGTTATCCTAGTAGAGTGATTTCACATTTGAAGGCTCAACGGATGGTTGAGAAGGGATGTTTGGCATATTTTTCCTTCGTGAGGGATGCTAGTGTTGATACTCCTACCATTAAGTTAGTTCCAGTAGTGTGAGAGATTTTCTAGATGTATTTCTAGTAGACCTATCGGGCATCCCACCCGACAGGGTCACTACGAGTTTTTAGTGATGTATTTTGGGCTAACCAATGCCCTAGTAGCCTTTATGCACTTAATGATTAGTGTGTTCCAACCATTTCTTAATTCTTTCGTCATAGTATTCATTGATGATATATTGGTGTACTCACACAGCCAGAAGGATCATGAGCAACATTTGAGGATCGTACTCCAAACTTTGAGGGAGAAGAAACTATATGCTAAATTCTCCAAGTGTGAGTTTTGGCTTGATTCAATGGCATTCATGGGCCACGTGGTGTCTAGTGAAGGGAACAAGGTAGATATGAAGAAGATTGATGCAGTTTAGAGTTGGCATAGACCATCCTTAACTACAAAGATTAAGAGTGTCCTGGGTTTGGCAGATTATTATCGCTGTTTTGTTGAGGGTTTCTCGTCCATTGCTGCACTTTTGACTAGATTGACCTAGAAGGGTGCTCCTTTTAGATGGTCTGATGAGTGTTAGGAGCGCTTTAGAAGCTCAAGTGACTACATCCCTAGTGTTGGTGTTACCTGCAAGTTCGGGATCTTACACAGTGTATTGTGATGTGTTGCATATTGGGCTTGGCGCGGTGTTGATGCAGGAAGATAGGGTAATTGCCTACGAGTCTTAACAGTTGAAGTTTCATAAGAGAATTACCCTGTGCATGACTTAGAGTTGACAACCATTGTTCACGCGTTGAAGATTTGGAGGCACTATCTGTATGGTGTTCCATGTAAGGTCTATACCGACTAGTGGAGTCTCCGACACCTGTTCAAGTAGAAGGACCTTAATTTGAGGTAGTGAAGATGGTTAGAATTGCCGAAAGACTACGATATCTCCATATTATATCATCCGGGGAAGGCCAACGTGGTGGCCAATGCATTGAGTAGGAAGGCTGAGAGTATGGGCAGTTATACATATTTACCGGTAGCAGAGAAGCCACTAGCCATGGATGTTCAGGATTTGGTCTATCAGTTTGTGAGATTAGATTTTTCGGAGCCTAGCCGGGTTCTTGCTTGCGTGGTGGCTCAGTCATCGTTATTGGAGCGTATCAAGGCTCGACAGTTTGATGATCCTCACTTGATGGTATTGAGGGACACGGTTCAGCAGAGTTGTGCCAAGGAGGTTGTGATTGGTGATGATGATTTTTTTGGCTTCAAGGCCTGATTTGTGTTCCAAATGTTGATGGGTTGAGAGATTTGATCCTTGAAGAGGCTCACAGCTTGCGCTATTCTATTCACCAACGTGTCACGAATATGTACCATGACTTGAAACATCACTACTGGTGGCGGAGAATGAAGAAAGATATTGTTGCTTATGTCTCTCGGTGTTTGAATTATCAACAAGTGAAGTATGAGCATCAGAAATCAAGAAGGTTGACTCAGAGATTGTAGATACCGGAGCAGAAATGGGAGCGCATCACTATGAATTTTGTGGTAGGCTTGCCATATACCTTGAAGAAATATGACGTAGTCTGGGTTATTACGGATGGGTTCACTAATTCTGCACAATTCATTCCGATGGTGACTTCCTATTCTTTAGAGCGGTTGGCTCAGATTAACATCCCGGAGATTATCCGCTTGCATGGCATGCCCATTTCCATTATTTTTGCCGGACGCACATAGTTCACATTGCAGTTTTGGAGAACAGTGCAGTGAGAGTTGGGCACTCTTGTAGAGTTGAGTACAACGTCAGATCCTCAGATGAACGGGCAGTTCGAGAGCACTATTCAGATCTTGGAGGATATGTTACGTGCTTGTGTTATGGATTTCGGAGGGTCATGGGTCAGTTTCTTCTATTAACCGAGTTCTCCTACAACAACAGCTTTAAGTCGAGTATCCAGATGGCTCCTTATGAGGCCTTATATGGGAGGAGATACCGTTCTCCAGTTGGTTGGTTTGAGCCGTGGGAGGCTAGGTTATTGGGCAATGATTTGGTCTGTGATGCCTTGGAGAAGGTCAAGTTGATCCAAGAGCGGCTTCGTATAGCACAGTCCATATAGAAGAGTTATGCTGATAGGAAGATTTGTGATGTTGCATATATGGTGCGTGAGAAGGTTTTGCTCAGAGTTTCACTCATGAAGGATGTGATGAGGTTTGGGAAGAAGGGCAAGTTAAGCCCTCGATATATTAATCCCTTTGAGGTGCTTGAGAGTGTTGGGGAGGTGGCTTGCAGACTTGCATCGCCACCTATTCTATCTGGTATTCATCCAGTGTTTCACGATTCTATGCTTTGAAAGGATTATAGTGATCCATCACATGTTTTGGACTTCAACACGGTACACTTAGATGGGGATTTGCCTTATGATGTGGAGCCGGTGGCTATTTTGGGTTGGCAGGTTTGGCAGGTTCGAAAGTTGAGGTCGAAGAATATAGCGTCAGTGAAGCTGCAATGGTGAGGCCGGCCAGTCAAGGAGGCTACTTGGGAGACCGAGCAGGAGATGCGGAGAAGATATCTAGACCTACTTGAGACTCCAGGTATGGTTCTAGACCTGTTCGAGGATGAACGTTTGTTTAAGAGGGGGAGAATGTAACAACCCGGTCGATCATTTTGTGTACTGTAGCCTCGTTCCCTTATTTATTGCCTTTTCTATGTTCATTTGTGGTTATGTGACTTGCACGGATAGTTGGATTGGTTCGAGAAGTTTCGGAGTGAATTGGGATAGTTAGTCCGAAGGTTGAAGGCTTAAGTTAAAAGAGTTGACCGGAGTTTGACTTTTGTGTAGACGACTCCGGAATAGGGGTTTGATGATTTCAATAGCTTCATATGGTGATTTTTTAACTTAGTCATATGTCCAGATATTGATTTGGAGGTCTGTAGGTTGGTTTGAGGGTTTGTGGCAAAAGTTAGAAAGGTGAAGGGTTGGAAGATTGATAGTTTGACCGAGAGTTGACTTTGTTGATATCACGTTTGGATTTTTTGTTCTGAGAGTTGGAATAGGTCCGTTTTGTCATTTGAGTCTAGTGTGAAAAATTTGAGGTTATTCGGAGTTGATTTGATATGGTTCGACATTAATTTTAGAAGTTGAAAGTTTATTAGTTTCATTAGGCTTGAATTGGGGTGCGTTTCGTGGTTTGGATGTTGGTTGATGTGATTTGAGGTTTTGTGTAAGTCCGTATGGTGCTTTAGAACATGTTGGTTTTTTTAGATGGAGTCCCGGGGACCTCGAGTGTGTTTCGAATTGTTGACGGATCATGTTAGGACTTAGAGGAACGGATGATGGTTTCGGATCTAGTGAAAATTGCACCTGCCCAGAATATGGCCACAGGTGCGAGACCGCAGAAGCAACCAGGTGATAGCAGAAGATGGATTGGCTGGAGATGGGGAGGAGAGAAGATGCGAGGTCTTTCCGCATCTGCAAGCTCGCAGGTGCGGGCGTGTGAGCGCAGACGAGAAGTTGAGCGGAGGCATGGCTTTCCGCAGATGCGGACATGTAGGCGTAGGTGCGCATGCGTAGAAGCACGGACGAGACCGCAGAATCGGATGTTTCCCGGAAGGCCTGGGACCACAGATGCCGATGGAGTCTGTAGAAGCGTACTCGCAAATGCGATTGGAGTTCTACAAAAGCGGAAGGGCGGCTTTTAGAGGAAGCCACAGATGCAGCCACTGTTCCGTAAAAGCGGGATCGCAGTTGCAATTGAGTGATCGCAGGTGCGAGAATCGCTGGGAAAATGTTAAAAACAAGGGATTGAGCATTTTTGATTTGTGGAGCTCGGCTAAGGGTGATTTTTGGGGGACCTTTTGCTACAATTGAAGAGATAAGTGAAGTTTAATCACTTTTGATGTTAGATATTGATTTCCATTAATTATTACACCTAGTTTACGTGAATTTGAAGTGAAAATTGGGGATTTTAGACCATGTTGTTGGAGAGGGAAATTTGGTGATTTGGGGGTCGATTTGTGGATGTAATTAGATGACATTTGTATGGACTCGTAATTGAATGGGTGTTTGGAATTTGTGAATTTTGTCAGGTTCCGGGGTGCGGGCCCGGAGTTGACTATGCATATTTGATTCAAGACTTTAGCTTTATCATTTGGTATTGTTTCCTATGGCTATTATTGATGGTATTACGTTGTTTTGACTAGATTCATGTGGCTCGGAGGCCGATTCGCGAGGCAAGGGCTTTTTGGAGTATTGAATTGCGTGTTTTAAGGTAAGTAACATTTCAAAACTTGGAATTGAGGGAAATTATTCCTGGGAACCATGTTATTTGTGATGTGTTGGGGTGACACATGTAGGTGACGGCGTGTGGGCATGCATTGGGGTAATCATGATCCCGGTTGACTTTTGGACTATGTTGCTATCATGTCTTGTTTTATCCGTATTTTTCCTACTTGTTAGATTAACTGAGCTATGATTCATGTTAGAGATCATATTTAGGCTATGAGGCATTTGATTGAGACTTGATGAGTCTATTTCTGTTGTTTTGAGTTATCTGACTTAACTGTAATTATACACTCAGTCATGATTCTTCATTTGCTTATCATATCTCAGTCTCTATTCGTCATTTAATGTTACTCGCATGTTATCATTGTTTTTTCCATATGCGGTGTTGTTTGGCTGAGTGATATGAGATCGTGAGCCCTTGAAACTTGAGAGGTTGATGACTGAGATGGGCCTTAGAGCAACCGTGTTGAGAGTGTTATGTGGATCGGGCTGCACGGCGTAGCAGGCCAAAATGGGGTTTATTATTATTATTATTATTATTATTATTATTATTATTATTATTATTATTATTATTATTAATATTATTATTATTATTTGGATCGGGCTGCACGCCCCGGCGGATCATATTGGCTTTTGATTAGTGCTTGGGTAGGATCCACCCCTCTGGAGTCTGACATACCAGCAGTGAGCTTTGGCACAGTGATATACATACACATGCTTTGATAAGGGGCATAGATACCAGGCACTCGTACAGTGCCGAGGGATTGTATGTGTGCAAGGAAGTGGGCATTTGAGATAGACAACTTGAGTATGTTGAGAGCGAGAGCACCTAGGTGTTGCACCGTGAAATCACTCATTTAACATGCATACTTGACATGTAGGCATAGAGATGTATTATTCCTCATGCTAGCTGGTAACTGGAATGTTATTATCAGTGCTGGGCTTTAATTGTTATACTTGAAAGAATGTCTAAATTTCTGTAGTATGAACGAACTGATTATGATAATTCCTTTGAGTTATTTATGGTAATTCTCATCATTATATCTACCTTTCCATTAATATTGGTTTCTGACGGTCTTTTTCTAAGACCGTCACCTCTTTCAGCCCAAGGTTAGTTCTGTTATTTATTGAGTACATGTGGTCGGTTGTACACATACTACACTTTGCACTTCGTGCGTAGATCCAAGTATATTTGGACGTGGTGATTTCTTGAGCCGTGTTGGTACCAGTATTTGGAACTTCGAGGTAGCTTCTCTGGCGTCTGCAGACCTTGTCTCTCTTTCCTTTAGTTCCTTTTATTATTGATCTATTGTCCAGACAATTTTACTAAGGATTTCGTTTCTATTTTGAATCTCAGTAGTGCAAATCTTTCTGGTTGCCCTATTACAGGAAGTTACTTCCCACCTTTTATCCAGCATAGTGCAAATCTCCCTACTCAAGCTACCAGCATACAAGACACAACCATCAAGCCAGCAGGAACCTCCCCCCCCTAACATGTTTGTTGAGTTTTGCAGGTGTAGGACATAGCACCAATTCACTGCTGCAACCACAAAGACAACCACTAACATACATGGTGCCACGATTTCTGCTACTGCAACAACCTCTTTGGCCCCCCTTTCTTCACAGTTTGTTAATTTTGCAGGGAAATTGGCAGATACAAATCATAGAAGCATAGTAGAGCAGCAGCAACAATGACAGTTGCAGTAATAGCAGCACCACCAGTAGCAGTAGCAATAATAGTAGCAAGAGGAAGAGACACTATTAGCTCAACACAAGCAACAAGCCACAACTATACAAGGCAGTCAGCAGAAGCAGCACACAAACATATATGAGCTCAGTACTGCAGTGCAGTCAAATAATGCAGTGCAATCTCCTCACAAGCACAAACCGAACAGCACACAGCCCTCCAGTAGCAGCAACAGCATCAGTAGAAGACAACCATCATCCAAATAGCAGCTACTAACCACAGAAACAAAATAACAGCCAAATATAAAAACTCTAAAAACAGATAACCTGGAAGAGTCTGGATCATTGCTGCAATTGCAATGTGTGGTATTAGCACTATTAGTGCTCATCTATTGTAATTGCAGCAATTACCTGGAACTCCACATCAGCAGCAGCAACAACACAACACATCACTTCAACACACAGCTTCACAACAACTCCACAATAGCAGCAACAACATCAACAGTAGTAGTAATAACAGATGCAGCAGCAACAGTAGCAGTAGCAGTAGCAGTAACAGCATCAGCAGCAGCAGCACTAGCAGCAGTAACAACAGTAGTAGCAACAACACCAACAATAACAACAGGAGGAACAGACAATCAACATGTCAGCAGAAGCTGCAAGCCTCAGAAGCACAATTGCAACTTTCTCACCAGCATAAGGAAGGCAACACACAGTTCTCCAGTAGTAACAACAGCATCAGCAGTAGACAATCACTAGCTTAGCAGCAGCTACACATCACAGAAGTATAGTAGAAGATAACCACATCAACACAAAAGGTAGATAGTTTGGATGGGTGCAAGTCCTTGCTACAATTGCAAAGTGTGGTATTAGCACTTTTAGTGCTCATTCTATTGCAACTGCAGCAAGTAATATGGTACTCCCCCCATACTACTATCATAGCATCAACATAAGGCAGCCCCCTCACATCCATAATGCAACTAGCAGACAACTCCACATCAGCAACAATAGCAGTAATAACAGCTGCAGCAGCAGCAGCAACAACAACAACAACAACAGCAACAGCAACAGCAGCAGTGGCAATAGCAGCAGCAGCAGTAGCAACAGCAGCACCAGCAACAACAACAGCAGCAGTGGCAACAGCATCAGTAGTAGCAACAGTAAGAAGGATACACAATCATCACTTCAGGAGAAGATACAGCTACACCAGGACACACAAGCATACACTATAGTGCAGCCTGCTCACAAGCACAAGGCAAGCAGTACACACTCCCCCAGCAACAGCAACAGTAGCAGCATAAGGCACCCACCAACTCAGCAGCAGAAACAAGTGCAGCTCTTTCACAGGCACAGCAAAAGCAGCAGCAGTAGCAAACATAGTAGCAACAGTACCAACAGCAGCAGCAACAGCAACAACATCAACAGTAGTACCAGCAGCAGTGGTAATAGCAGTAGCAACATCAGCATGAAGGAAACATAATCACCATCCCAGCTGAAGCCACAACACAAAGAAACACAATACCTCCACAACAGTAGTAGCAACAGCAGCAGCTTGATGGATAAACAACCATCTTTTCATCAGAAGCTACAACACTCAGAAGCACAAGACACTCAGAAGCAGCACACACATATACATGAAGATTCTAAGGAATGCAGCAGCCTTAGAAGCACAACAGACAAGCCAAAAACCATGCTAGTATGGAATCAGAACATCAAATACTGTCAGCACCACTCCCCAGCTACATGGCCCTCTTTTGCTAGTCATCTTCAACTTTGCTTTCTTTGCTATCAATGCCAAAGCAAAATTTAAGATTTGCTATCTCTGTTTTATGACACATCACTTAGAAGATACTCTTTTTGCTAGAAATAGATCCAATCGTATAGGGGGGATACTATTTTCAACCATTCACTTAGTAGATTTAGGAACACAAGTACTTTTTTGTATAGTTGACCTAGATTCACTTCACACTATTTTCGTATATATGATTGTCTATCAATGTTATAAAATAGACAATCATTACATCATCTTAGGTCTAACCCATCATAGCTATTTAGGCATACTTGGTCGTCAAGTTTGGATGACCAAGAATGTACATCTTTTCTATCAGGAGGTAAGGTTTATGTCCCCCTCCATTTCTGTACTTTATGTTATATATATGAAAACTAACACTAGGCATGCTTCTAGTGGATTTGATTAAAAAAAAAGAATCTCAGTAGTGCTCATGTACTCGTTGACACAAGATTTTGGGGATGTTGTAGCAGTATTGTTATTATTTTTATTAGATAATTATGATATTTCTGCTGTTGAGCTTATTAAACCACGTGCATTCAAATGCTTAGTTATTATGTGACTGTTGGCTTGCCTGCAAGTAGTGTTAGGCGCTATCACAGCTCCGGTGGGAGTTAGGTCGTGACATGTAAAGTCGAGCTTGAATTTGCGATAATAGCATGGGTAGGGCAGCCTTCACATTTGTGAAGAGATGTTCACAAATACTGACATCACAGGATCGCTTTTGCGACTAGGAACTAGACTTAGCCAGCTTCGCAAATTCGTACCTTTGAACGTATTTATGATGAAGGGGCGTATCGCAAATGCGATGCTATTGTCGCATTTACGACTTGTACAGGCTGGGTGCACTATTCTCATTTGCGACCAGTGTTTTACATTTGCAATGGTCGCAATTGCGAACTAGAGCTCGCAATTGCGATACTTGTAGTTGTATAAAAGAGGAAAAAATCGAGACGTAGCTCATTCTACTCTAGTTTACAACCTGAATACTCTAGAGGCGTTTTTCTTGAGAGCTTTTCTTCCTAAAATCATTGGTAAGCAACTTTAATTAGGTTTTAATCAATTTCAATTACTTTTCATGAGTTTTTAACATCAAATCTAGGAATTTCATGGTAGAAATTAGGGGTTTTAGGTAGAATTTAAGGACTTTCTAAAATTGAGGTTTAGACCTCAAATTGAGGTTGGATTTTGAAACAAATTACATAGCGGGGCTCGGGGGTGAATGGGTAATCGAGTTTTGTCCGAATTTTGAATTTTGACCAAGCAAGCCCGTGGTTGACTTTTGATGACTTTTCCAAAATTAATCAAAAATGAATCTTTTTCAGTTGTGGGTAGTTTCTAAAGATTATTTTGAATTATTTGAACAATATTTGGCTAGATTTGGTTTGTTTGGAGGTTTGTTCGAAAGAAAAAGACATGGTTCATTGTTGAGTTGGTTGCGCAAGGAGGATAAATGTCGTGTTTAACTTTGACTTGAGGGAATTAGGACTTGTTGGTATATTTGCTACATGAATTATATTTGGGGACGGTGTATATGAGAGGTGATGAGTGTATATGCGCTGTCATGGGTTAAATCATGTGGGTTACGTTATTTGCCTTTATGTCATTGTTTATACCATTTATGTCTCTTTAATTACCTTTATTGGTACATGTACTTACTTGTTATTCATGCCTGTTTGTTATATATCAATTAGATGTTAACATGTTTAGGTTTATTAAATCTTCAAATCAACACCTGCTACCTGCTATTTGTTCCTACTTGTATTAATTGCATATCTTAATTATTTTATGCCTGTACTTGCCTTTATTTTCCTTACCATACTTGTTGCACTTTATTACTTTTTGTTTGATTATAGGAGTCATTTGGCTATTCTTGTTTTAATAAATTGTCAAGGTTTGTGATTAATCATTGGTTGTTCTCCTTTTGTACTGGTAGTTCCTTGATGTTCTGTACGCTTTATTTCCCTTTTGTGCTAAGATTACGAAAATTGGGTTGTGTGGAGTTGTTCAAGTTAATGAGTTGATATTGGGAACGGGTTGCACGTCGCAATAGTGTTGAAATGAATTGATAAATATTAGAATCGGGTTGCACGCTGCAACAGTTGTTGAGATAAATATTAGGATCCGGTTGCATGCTACAATATATATTGTGATAAATTTTAGAATCGGGTTGCGTGCCACAACAGAGTATGATGTGTTGCAGTGTTGTAACTATAATTTTCTTTTCCAGTATTGTGATATGAGTATTTGCGATGATGTTATTCTAGGCCCTCTATTAGTTGACCTTAAGGTCCATTCTTACAAGTTCATTTGCTTTTCTCTACATACTTCTGTTGTCTTTTATTATTATTCGTACTGGTTTATAGTGAGTGTCTTGTCATAGCCTCGTCACTACTTTGTCGAGGTTAGGCTCAACACTTACAGGGTACATGGGGTCGATTGTACTCATACTACACTTCTACACTTATTGTGCAGATCCCGATGTTGGTCCCATCGGTGCATAGAGAAGTTCACTCGAATTTGACTTGCCAGGAAACTTGAGGTAGAGCTGCTTGGCATTCGCAGTCCTTGAAGTCCCTTTCTACCTTTTCTTTACTGTTTATCTTGTTTCAAATAGATGTATTTCATTCAGATCATATTTTTAGTATTCTAGTCGCTCATGTACTTGTGGCTCCGCATTTCTGAGATTAGTATAGACTGTGTTACTTTTGGTATTTATCCCATGTATTTTAGAGTTTATCAACCGTTAATTATTACTGTTCGGCTTTTAAATTGTTTAAAATAGTTAATTAATTTGCTAACATTGGCTTTCCTACCAAATGGATGTTAGGTGCTATCATGGCCCCATGGTTGGAATTTCGGTTCAGGACAAGTTGGTATAAGGGAACTAGGGAGCCTAGGTCTCACAAGTCATGAGCAAGCTTAAGAGAGTGTAAAGACCCGACTGTTCATTTTTAGTATTGGCATTCCTTTCGGTGGTTTGAGGTCTTGAGCAGCTTCATATGATCTATTTAGACTTGCTTGTATGGTCAGTTTTGGTCTTCAAGTTGTTCGGAATTGATTTGGGAGAATGATTCTTAAATAGGAAGGTTTAAGTTGGAAGAGTTGACTAAGTTTGACTTTTGTGTATTTAATCTCGGATCGGAGTTTTTATGGTTACATTAGGTCCCGATGGTGATTTTGGACTTGGGTGTATGCCCCAATTTAAATTTGGAACAGGTTTATTTTGTCATTTGGAACTTGCATGCTAAATTTGGGTTCATTGATTGATTAGGCTTGAATCGGACGTTTGGTTCGAAGTTTGAAGTTTATAAAAATAAGACATTGATTTGGATCGACGATTCATGGTTTTGATCTTATTATGTGTTATTTAAGGTCTCGAGTAGGTTTGTGTTGTGTTTTTGGGACTTGTTGGTATGTTCGGATGGGGTTCCGAGGTGCCCAGGTGTGTTTCAGATTGATTTTGGACCATTTTGGATCATATTGGCATTGCTGAGATTTTTGAGTCTTGGTGTGATCGCACCTGCGGAGCCATGGGCGCAGGTGCAGAGGGGCAGAAGTAGAAGTTGTGGCCAGGGAGCAGAGTACGCAAATGCGATTGTTGAAGCATAGAAGCGAAAGGCAAAGTTGGGGCAAAGGATCGTAGTTGCAGAGTGTTTACCACATCTATGTGACCGCAGATGCGGTCTCTGTTGCACAGAAGTAGGGAGGCAACTTGTAGGGATTACTCTCATATGTGAGAATTTCACCACAGAAGTAGTTGTCGCAGAAGAGACTTAGAGACCGCAAAAGCAAATTCACTGGCAGATCTTATTTATTTCGAAGGTTTGTTCATTTTATCACGTTTGGAGATTTGGAGCTTGGTTTTGGGCGATTTTGGAGGGGAATTTCACCACATGGATTGAGATAAGTATTTTGACTTGGTCTTTATTATATTATATGATTCTATCACCCATTTTGACATTTCGTTGATGATTCTAAAAGAGAAATCTAGGGGTTTTTTTCTAAATTTTCCTAAAGTGAATAATTAGGGTTTGAACATCGATTCAGAGTCAGATTTTAGTGAAATTAGTATGGTTGGACTCGTATTCGAATGGGTTGCCAAAATTTGTGAGTTTTGTCAGGTTTCGAGATGCGGGCCCAAGTTGACCTTTTGGTTGACTTTGATTATTTGATTAAAGATTCGACCTTTATCATTTGGGTTTGTTTCCTATGGCATTATATGATGTTTTGAGTTGATTTTGACTAGTTTCGAGTTGTTCGGAGGTTGATTCGTGCGGTGTGGCGTTTCTTGAGTAATGTTTGGCTTGCTCGATATTTGATTTGGCTTGTTCGAGGTAAGTGACATATCTAAACTTAGAATTAAGGGTAATTATCCATGAGAACTATGATATTTGAGATGGGTTGGGGTGGCGCACATGCTAGGTGACGGGCGTGTGTGCGCAAACCTAGTATTCATGATTCGGGTAGTCCTTAGACTATTATATGCCTTGTTTTGCTATCATGGTTCATTGAAAATATTGTTTCTCCATTCGTATGACTAAGTGAGTTTTATTCATGCTAGAAATCATGTCTAAGCTATCTGTTCAATTGTTTGAGACATGATAGGGCTATCTTTGCCAAGTTGAGCTATTTGCCTTAGCCGTAGTCATACTGTTCAGTCATGATAGTTTCATCCGCATGTTATATCTCTGTCTCTGTGCACTTATGATATGCCGTCTCACATGTCTTTAGTGTCCTTGTACGTGAAACGAGTTTGAGCTATATTTGGGGCATATTGCAATATTCCGTGTTATATAATTGGATTGTGTTTTTCTGTAAGATGCTAGCATACGTAAACTTGAGAGAATTGATGACTGATGTGGGACATAGAGCCATGTTGAATTATGTTGGATCGGGTTGCATTCCATAACGGTTATATTGATATTGAGATGGCGCTTAAGCTAGGCCCCACATTAGGCTAAGTGTTAGAAAATATTATTACTAATTGTGGAAATGTAAACTAACCAATAAAGAAAGTAAAATGATCAATGACTACAAGTATGGATATATTCGGAATTACACTCAGCAGCGATCCAATGTATTTCACAATTTTACAAATATGAGCGAGTTCATGTTAATTAGCCTCAAATATTAATTCTATATTAGCTTATTCCGAACACTAACAAGACTTCCTAATTGAATTATCCTAAAACAATCAAGAGATTAAGAGCACCCGATGTTGGCTACAAGTAGTTCAACCCTATCCCTATGTAGAATGTATAAATTGAGGGTTAATGCCCCAAGTTCTTGTTAATTAATCTTTTCCAACCCCAAATTACCTTTTTCAAGATTAATTCGAAAATAATGGGTGATTCCTAAGGTTACTAATCTCTTTGAAAACATAAAAGAACAAGAATAATTAAAGTAACAATTAACTCACTTCATAATTAATAAAAATCATTTAATACATAAGCACAACAAGATATTTAATCCACACTTTAAATATGAATATTACCATAAATAAGATTCAAGTGTTGGAATAAATACACCACATTTAGATATTTAATACAAAGCAAGAAAATGAAGAAATGATTAAAGACGGGTAAGAAAATCTCAACCAAAAGTTTCAAATCTTCAAGTTTCAAGTGTGTGCTAGAACCCTAGCTCCCAAGCTTGTCTTCTTAGTCAAGAAGACCAAATATTAGCCAAAGATATCTCAAAGGCAGCCAAACATGAGTTTCCAATTAGCTAGGTCGTGTATTAAATGGTTTGGGGGTCAAAAACGTAAAATGCCCATTCTGTCCAGATTCTGCCAAGTTAATGAACTATGCGATCGCGAAATCAAGTACCGCGATCGTGGTGACCAACTTATGCAAAGCTATGTGATCGCTGAAGAAGAGATACATTCGCGAAGAATGGTTGGCTAGGACGACTGACCATTGACCTATGCATTCGCGTTAAGAAGAACCGCGATCGCGGATCACAACTTCCCAAAGCCATGAGATTGCGACTAAAGCTTCATGTTTGCGAAAGGCATTTTACCGGCCTTTACCTAGACATTCCTTCAGCGTGTTCGCATGCCACACCATGCGTTCGCTAAACATATTTTCCTGGAATCTCGCGAACGCACCTGTTCCTTCTGTGATCGCGAAGAGCATAACCGGCAGCAGTAAAGTTTTCCCTTTTTTACTCATTATGACTTGTTTTCTTCCATGTCTTCTATACATCACATAATACCTGAAATATGCCAATAAATATTAACAAATGCCTTAGTTTTTTAGCGAAATCATACAAAAGTCTTAAGTATAAAGAAGAGATAAGTTGGTAAAATACCAACTTATTAATAACCCACCTGCTTAGCTTCAAACTAGTATTTCTCTAGGCCTTATCCTGGTCACAACCACTATGCAATCGCTAAATTCTCCCGAGTTTGAACTCGTCAACAAGACATACGAATCTACTTCATTCCACAAATGAACAACTGAAAGATCCCTAACACCCTCATAACTCAAGACTATACCACACATCAAGATAAAGATTAAGCATCAATAGTCCTTTCGCATCCCAAGAAAAATTCTTCTCATCACATCTAAACCATCTAAGCATAGATCTCAGTCATATAATACTCATCATACAGCTAGCCAACCACTCAATGAGCCATCCATCCCACTCTTAGGGACATTATCGGACATATAAGTCCAAAAGCACATACTCACACAACTAAAACCACTGAACACAAGTTACTGTATGAACTGGCCACAAGTACTCCAAACTAGCCTATCTCCTCAACACAGAGAACACATCTCACACCTCATCCCTGACACCACAAGTCCTCGATCCATAGATGATACCGAGTGCCCACATAACATACAAGTGGATGGAAGGGAATCAAAGAGATACGCTTGAACCTGAATCATTGCCGCACGATAATGAAAGAAAGACGAGATTTCATAGATTCCCTATAGCCTCTCGAAGATAGGTATGAACTTCATCATATTGATCCACAAGACTCTAATAGACACTTGCTCATGACTCATAGAACCTATGAACCTAGAGCTTTGATTGCCAACTTTGTCACGACCAGAAATCTACCTAGTCGTGATGGCACCAAACTCAACCCGCTAGGTAAGCCAAATAACAATAATTCTAATAATAATGATGAGAGTCAAGAAGTGAAATAACTGAATGTTATACAATAACCCAAGGATTGGTAGTACAAATCACGAGCCACTAAGATTTAGATTTACAAAGCTAGTATAAAAATTAATACAACATCTATTTGAAATGCACAAAAAATAGATCTTTAATCCGAAACTACCAAGAACAAATGGCAGCTATTTCCGGGAAACAGGTACATCTTCAATGCCATTTCCCGCCACACACAACAGCATCAACTCCAATATTTGCACTCAAGGTTCAGAAGTGTGGTATGAGTAAAATCGATCCCATGTACTCAATAACTAACAAACCTAACCTCAGGTTGAAAGCAGTGACAAGCTCGGAAGATGGTAAGAGTCCAACACCAATAGACAATAATAATTTAAGAGATATTATGCTCAGCTCGTTCATAGTTACGGTAAAGTAGACATGTTTTTCAAGAGTAAGAGTCTAAGTCCAAATCTTACCATTGAAAATCAATTTACATGAGTTTATCAAAAGAACTATGTTTTTTCAACATTAGATAAGACTTTTTATTTGCCAACTAGAATGAGGAAAGTGCATCTCTATGCCTACATGTAAAATATACATATTTGCTTAATATCATCACAGTGAAACCATTAAGAATATCCACACATAGCACGCTCATGGTGTCTGGCACAAGGCACTCGCTATCACACACAGTAACACTTAGCACTGTACGGGTGCCCGACATAAATGCCCCTCACCAAAGCACGTATATATAACACTGTGCCTGCGCCCACTGTAGGCATGTCAGACTTCGGAGGGACAGATCCTGCCCAAGCGCTAATCATAATCACTTAGCCCACTCATGGGGCTTGATGCACGCGTAGCCTCAAAATCAGTAACAAAAACCTTTATTAAGTGTTTGTCTTAGCATAATAAGCGATAATTCTCTTACATTACCTAATCGCCTATATATTGTTCTCTGTGGGATTCGACCCCGACTCATAGTTGGATATATTATATTGCATGTGACCGTGTCCTCTTACATTTTAGTAGTGGATTTGGACGTCATCAAAATTGGCGCCGATGCCGGGGAACAATTTGGCACATTTAGATTGTTTGAGAAGTAAGCGTACGTTCTTTGGTACAAATTTGTGAATATTTGTGTAATTATTCTCTTATCTTTATTAATTTTCTTATTAATTTTATTGTTTATTTTCATAGTATTTGAAAATGGAATCATATAACAGAAATTGGTCGGATGGTAGTTGTTCATACTTTAATGACCATTGTCCTTATTGTGGAGGACCACACTCATGGCAAAAACTTTTAAATTCTCCTGGGGGCGGATTGTGCACACAATCTCAAACCCATAAGTAGAGCATATGTTATAAGTGTGGTGGTTGAAATGGCCATTGGGCAATTGTGCTTATTTTTCCTTCCTTTCCTCAAACCTCCGCTATGATGATTCTACTTTTTGTGATGATAATTATAGGGATATGAAAGTAGAAGAAATTGAGCATGGTCAAAATGAAAAGTCCAAGCTCATAATGGAATATTTACTTGAAGGTGAAACAAAGAGCAAAAACCTTGGAAGAGATTTTGGAAACTAGTCTCCAAAATGACTTAGCGCTTGAAAAGTTGAACTCACAAATGAGAGATATGCCTGAAACTTTAGAGGTCCAAAAGGCCTCGGGATTGGATGATAGCCAAGAACTCCCTTAGAGGGTGAAGCCGAAAATCCTTCTTTGGAACTTGATCAAAATCAAGACGAATTCTCAAATGCTCAAAACTAGAGGTTAATGCTCATGTTGGAGGCCATTCTTGAAAATGAGGAGAAGCACAACTTGGCATTCGAGGGCTTGAAACAAGTACTAAATCAAAATGATGAGACTATCCACACTTTGGAAGATCACAAGAAATCATTGGTTGAGGCTCATTATGCCTACCAACTTGAGAGTGTGGAAAGAGGTCATGAAAAGTCCCACTTCGAGGAAGAAAGTCAGCTTCCTTTTGAGGAATCGAGAATTTAACATCTGCCAACCGACTCCATGCTCATTGGTGATGCCGAGAAAAAATAGAATTAGAGTCAACCCACATAATTAAAAAGATGGTTGAGATTGACTCTAACCAGGAGAAAAAGAGAACGTTAAAATCTGAAAAAAGTTGCAAGTTGGGAGGTTATTATCTCATTCCAAACATTTTTCAGCTTTGGAATTCTATGATGATATGGGAATTGAGCCGTGTGAATCCATATTGAAGTGTAAAGAAGAAAGACAAGAGGCATACGCCTTGCAATTTGAAAGTTCAAGAACACAAAATGGCATGCCTCAAAAGAAAGCCAAAAAAGCAAAATGAAGAAATCGATGTTTGGCTTGATCATCTATTACCATCGCCGCCGCTCGTTGTCACAAGCTTGATTCCAAGTTAGGTGCCCAATTCATGTCTTCCAAGTGGAGAGAAAAGTGGTAAAGCTGATTCGCGTCGTGCCACGACATTAAATGGGGCACTTGGTGGGAGGCAACCCATTGTTCCTAAAATTTTAAGTCAATTCTGAAAATTTCTTTTTTTTAGAATAGCTTAGTATATTATTTTTATCTGCCAAGTTTCATATTTTTTGGAGTTGATTTGAGCAGGTCAGGGTGTTCCGGACAGTCCAAACTAGAGCTGAAGAAAACTGCGGAGAACCACGATCGCGTGAAAAGTAAGGCTTTCGCGAAGAACAATTCTTTCTTCTACCCTGTGCGATCGCGGGTGACAAAACGCGTTGCGCATGTGTGAGAAATTCTTATTCTTCATGAATGCACAACCTGTGCACGATCGCAAATCAATAGGTATGTTTCTGAACATTTATACATTGAAAATTAAAATGACACCCACTTTTGAACAAACAAAGAAACGACTCTTCCTACTCCTCTAACCACTGAAAATCATCACCAACTCTCCATTATTCAATTCCATTGCAAAATCTTCACCATCGCTCTCAAGGTATGTAGATTTCTCTCTTATCTCTTAGTTTCTTTTGTTTCTTCTTCTCCTTTGCTTGGTGTGAAATGATAGAAGGGCAAAAACTCTTGAGGTTTTAGGGCATAAGTTTTAACTTTTGAAGTAGGCATTTTGTGTGGTTTAAATGCTTGCTTGCTGAGTGAGGTTGGTTGAGTGTTCATTAGGTTGTATTCTGTGAAAACTTTAGGGATAAATACAAGCTTGCATGTTATGAAATTAGTATTAAAATCCACTTCCCTCTTTGTGTTTGCTGAAATGCCTGAGAGAACTGTTATAGGGCGAGGAAGAAGAATTTCGTGATCGCGATGCCCAATCCCGCGATCACGTAGGTCTAATTCTGCTCTACGTGAAAATTTCCATTTGCCATCGTGTTTACTATTCCGCGAGCGCGTTGCTTTAAAACTGATGAAAACCAAAATGTTCTTCCCGATCGCTTACCCTTTACCGCGATCGCGATGCTTTAGGCTCGAGGAAGCAAAATAGTAGCTCTGCAGATTTGAATGCTGATGCTTTTTGGTTACTTTCTTTGGACTAAATACATCATAATGCAGTATATTAAGTACCCATACAAGAATTTTAACATATGATCGACTTTAGTAGGTACTTTGAGCATAAATGGCCTCGGAAAATGATGAAATTATGCAATCTCCTATTCCAGAAGATGTGGAGGAGGAGTATTTTGATCGGGGCCAGATTCATAGCTATTGAATGTGAAAGAAACTATGACAAACTTATGTTAAAGAGAATCATAAAGGAAAGGGGCATCCACTTGGACAAACTTAAAGCTAAGATGCCGGATGTTTTTCTGAAGATTGACTGGCAATGGATGGATTTGCTTCGCTCCTGAACCAATCAGAGCTAACTACACAGTAGTAAGGAAATTTTATGCCAATGCCCTGAAGACCAACTTCCGAAGAGAAGTATTTACCTTTGTTAAGGGCAAGCGGGTCAACTTTCGTCTGGAGGTACTAAATGCACACTATGATCTTCCCAATGCTGACAATGAGGTATACAAAGCCAGAGAGAGGGAGAGAGGAAGCCAGTGGTTGGTAGAGAAGTTTCATGATGGGGCAATCCCGACTTGGGAAATATCGCACAAAGGGGTTTATTCTTCTGAATTCACAGCTGAAGCCAAGACTTGGCTGTCCATTATTGGTGCCAGAATCCTATTGTCTAGACATGAGCCTGAGGTGATTCTTGAGAAGGCATTGATGATTGCTGCTATTATGGATGACTTGCTAGTGAACGTGGGCCAGCATATGGTGAGTGAGACTGAGGAAGCATGTAACAGGAGGTCTAAGATTCTATTCTTTCCCTCATTGATTACTCAGTTGTGCTATGATGCTGGGGTGCTAAAGGACTCGAATGATTCTGAGAAGGGCCCAGACAAGGCAATTTATCTATTTCTCAGAAATGAACCAACTGGCGGGCATAAGAAGAGGAGGATTGATGTATCATATCCTTCATTTGTGGAGTTTACTGAGACTACCACTAGGCCTGATGGTTCTTCCACAGCTTACACCAGGGCCAGATGACCCCATTGCACCACTTCCTTTCGGACCTCCACTATGCACCAACTTTCCAGTCAAATCTATGGCGTCGATGCACACATTCGCCTACTTGTAGCTGGCCCTCCTCCTAGTTCTTATTGGGAGGACACTTATACTAGGAGCCATCTCTGGGTGATGTAGTTAAGGAGCAAAAAGCAATCAAAAGAAGGTTGGATGACATGAGCCAGAGGCAAGGAAAGATTGAGAGGCAACAACTGAAGTTCAAGGAGCATGACAAAAACAAAAGCAAATTCCTGTCCAAAATGATGCACAAGCTGAGTTCATTTTGTGGCTCACATGAACCAGAGGACGATGATGAGGAGGATTTGGGGCTCAAATTTCCCACCACCTTCAGCTCCGAGTGATACTGCTTTCAGGGAGCACCTCTCACCATTTTCTCTTGTTTTGTTTAGTTGCATTGAGGACAATGCAACACTTTTGGGTTGGGGTGGCTCATTTGTACGTGGAGCAAGACTATTTTGTGAACTTGTGTAGATTAGTTAATGTTTGTAGTTTATCAGTGATATTTTGTGGTTTATTTCTAGTATGTTGGCAATGGTTTTTATTTTCTTATTTTGTTGTACTTGTAGTAGTATTAATTAAACTTCTTGGTTTTTTTTTGTGCCGCGGTTATTTCCCAAGGAATAATTTGCGTCAAATCGGGTGGCTTTTCCCTATGATGGATGGCGTGACAACTTACTTAAGGGATTAGTCTTGTTTAGTTTTTCTCTTTTTAGGTAATTTTTTTAGTTAGTTTATTAGCTAGTAGTGAATAAATAGGTTATTGGGTGTGATCCTTTTGTCCATAAACCAACGTGTGGCTTGTTTGGTACCAACATGATTAAAATTTTGGCATGTGTATTCTTGATCTTTAAAGTGAAAATTGATTGAAGCGATAATCTTTTTTGTGACTTTTAGGTTCTATTTTTGGCTCTTTGATTCATTAAATAGTCTTTTAGGCTATATGTGATTTTCTTTGATTTTTTTGATTTTAATTGGATTTTGAATTTATATTTCACTTGAGTTTGCATGTGCAATGTGTGGTGAGATTCGTTTTGAGTTTTTTTGCATTATTTGTAGTCTAGAACTTTCCCGCAATGTGCTTCAAGGTGAAATCCTAACTTGGTTTGAAAAATGATGTTAGGCCTTCTTTGGACCGTTATTGTGCCTTAAATTTCCTACCGTTGCATATTTTCCCTAGTGAACCCCTTTTGAGCCTTTAAACTTTTTCTTTGGCAACCATGTTACAAGATTTAATCCTTCGTTCTTTATTGATCTATCTTTTAGCATCCCACCTCCCTAAGTACTTTAAAAGTGTAAACATAGGCTAAAAGCCTAAGTTTGGGGGTGATAGTTGAAAAGGTTGTGATGTGGAAGTTGGTAGAAGGTGTAAGGTTAAAAGACAAACAAAAATAGTGGAACCTTCCTTGATTTTTGAAAAAAAAAAAAGAAGAAAAAGGAAGGAAAAATAAGGAGTTGTGAATAAAGGGAAGATTAGGTGGAGGAATGAAAAGTGAAGAAAGAATGGAAAAGTTCTTGAAGGAAGTGTGCTTTAATTGTTGTAAACTGTAGTTCTTAGGGAGGTTTTGAGTCACTCTTACCCAAATTGTGTCATACCTTAACCAAACACCTACATTACAACCCTTTAAGTCCTACTTGATTTCGAGCCAAGTGTGTCTATATTAGAGGAGAGGTACATGAAGGGCAAGCCTATGGCACTACTTGTGTGCTTTTGAATATATTTGTGAGAGACAGAGAGAGTTAATTCTTTCCATTTGATATCCCATTTGTATTCCAAATTGCATTTCACAAGTGTGGGATTCTCTCTTGAGTGTGAGGACACATGAGATTTGAGTAGTGAATTTAGTCCAATTTTCAATTAGGAGGAATGAACAAGGTAAAATTATTTGTGATAAAGAGGCAAATTTTGAAGCTTTAGTGTCATGACTTGATTTGTACTTTGATTAACATAGTGTTTGAACACTTGAATTGAAATAAAATTTGTGAGAAAGTGGTGATTCATATGTCTTGGATTAATTATTGGTACCGACTGAAGTCAATAGATTGCGTTTAATTTGAACCTTTTTGACTTGACATAGTGTTGGTGTGACATAGAACTTGATTGTTGTTTCTATTGAAGGATGTTCTTCGTTGTTGACTTGCTTGAGGACAAGCAATATTTTAAGTTTGGGGGTTTGATAATTTGATATTTTACCAACTTATCTCTTCTTTATACTTAAGACTTTTGTATGATTTCGTTGAAAAACTAAGGCATTTGTTGAAACTTATTGGCATATTTCACGTTATGTGATGTAGAGAAGACATGGAAGAGAAAAAGTCAAAATGAGTAAAACGGGGAAAATTTACTGCTGCCAGTTATGCTCTTTGCCATCGCAGAAGGAACAAGTGCGATTGCGGGATTCCAGGAAACTATGTTTCGCGAATGCATGGTGTAGCATGCGAACGCACTGAAGGAATGTCCGGGCAAAGGCTGGTCAAATGACTTTCACGAATGTGAAGCTCTAATCACGATCGCGTGGCTTTGAGAAGTTGTGATCCGCAATCGCGGTTCTTATTACCGCAAACACATAGGTCAATAGTCGCTTAGCCTGGTAAACTGTTCTTCATGAACGCGTCTCTTGTTTGGCGATTGCTTAGCTTTTCAGAAGTTTGTTACCGCGATCGAGATACTTGATTTCACGATCGCATAGTTCATTAACTGCGCAGAATCTTGACAGAATGGGCATTTCATGTTTTGACTCCCAAACTATTTAATACAGGACCTAGCTGATTGGAGACACATCTTTGGCTGCCTTTGAGATATCTTTGGCTAATATTTGGTCTTCTTGACTAAGAAGACAAGCTTGGGAGCTAGGGTTCTTGCACACACACTTGGGACTTGAAGATTTGATGCTTTTGGTTATGATTTTCTTACCCATTTTTACTCATTTTTTCATTTTCTTGCTTTGTATTGAGTATCGAAGTGTGGTGTATTTATTCCAACACTTGAATCTTGTTTATGGGAATATTCATATTTAAAGTGTGGATTAATATCTTGTTGTGTTTATGTATTGAATGATTTTCATTAATTATGAAGTGAGTTAATTGTTACTTTAATTATTCTTGTTCTTTAATATTTCCAAAGGGATTACGGTAACGACCCGGCTAGTCGTTTTGAGTAATGTAGTCCCATTTCCCCATTTATTGCTTATTCTATGTTCATTCGTGGTTACTTTACTTGTCGGGGTGGTTGGTTTGATTCCGGGGATGTTTCGGAATAAATTGGGACACTTAGTCCCAAGGTTGGGCTTAAGTTGAAAGAGTTGATCGGATATGGACTTATGTGTAAATGACTATGAAATTGAGTTTTGATGGTTCTGATAGCTTCGTATGGTTATTTTGGACTTAGAAGTATGTCCGGATATTGATTTGGAGATGTGGAGGTCGTTTTAGCTTGAATTGGCATAATTTAGAAAGTTGAAGTTTTGGAAGGTTGAGAAGTTTGATCGAGAGTTGAGTTTGTTGATACCCGACTCGAATTTTTGTTTCGGGAGTTGGAATAGGTTCATTGTGTAATTTATGACTTGTGTGCAAAATTTGAGATCAATCGGAGTTGGTTTGATATGTTTGGGCATTGGTTTTAGAAGTATGAAATTCATTATATTCAATAGGCTTGAATTGGGGTGCGATTCGTGATTTTGACGTTGTTGTATGTGATTTGAGGCTTCGACGAAGTTTGTATCATGTTTTAGGATGTGTTGGTATGTTTGGATGGGGTCCGGGGGCCTCGGGGTGTGATTCGGATGGTTGGCGGAGCTTGGTTACACTTTGGAGAACTCCTGAAGTTTAAGAATCTGGTGTGTTCCCACCTGCAGTGGGATTGGCTGCAGATGCGGTACCACAGGTGCATTGTCTAGGTCGTTGGTGTGGAAAGTAGTAGAGTCTATGAGGTCCCCAGATGCGTGGGATTTTCTGCAGAAGCAAAAGTGCTTCTACAATGAGAGGTCCACAGGTGTGGAGAGAGGTATCCTTGCCTTGGTCGCAGATGCGTGAGGATCCGCAGGTGCGGGTGAGGGACCATAGAAGCAGTCTCACAGGTGTGTCGCTTGGGCTGCAGAAGCGATAGGTCGGGAGTTTAATGGACTTCACAGAAGCGAGCCTTTTTCCACAAAAGAGGAACCGCAGGTGCGGTGATTGAGCCCGCGGAGTCGAGATCGCTGGCAGAGTTTAAAATTCGAAGGGCTTAGTTGTTTTTCTCATTTTTGGGATTTTGAAGTACGGATTAGGGCGATTTTCGGAGAGGTTTCCACCTAATTTGAAGAGGTAAGTGACTTTAATCACTTTTGTCCATAAATATTGAATACCCATTGATTATTTCACCTATTTCTCATGAGTCTAAGCTAGAATATGGGGATTTTTGGACTATGTTATTAGAGAGTGAAATTTGAGGATTTGAGGGGCGATTTGTGATTGTGATTGGATGATTTTAGTATGATTAGACTCATAATTGAATGTGTGTTCAGAATTTCTGAATTTTTTCGGGTTCCAAGGTGCAGGCCCAGGGTTGACTTTTTGAGTTTGATTAAGATCTTAGCGTTACCATTTAGAATCGTTCCTATAGCTTTTATTGATAGTATTACATTATTATGGATAGATTCGAGCCTTCCAGAGGTTGATACACGCGGGAAGGGCTAGTTAGCGGAGTGATTTGGTTTGATTGAGATAAGTATCTTATCTAAATTTGGTTGAGGCACTAGTTGCCTAAATTATTGGTGATAGCTACGTGCTATGGGTGCATACATGTGTTGGGTTTGAGCCCATGTGCTGACACATGGGGTATTTATCCATGCTCGGGTTGTGCTTAGGCCATGATAAGCCTAGAATTGACTATTAAGCTATAAACTATGATGCTTCACATATTTGTAACATTGTTGTGAACTATTTGAGCCATGTTTGAGGATACATAGAGGTTTAATACCTGAATGAACTTGATAAATGCTATTCTGTATGAAATTGCCATTTTCAGCTATGATAGCAGACCTTGCACATGTCTACACTTTAGCATGTAAATTATAATAGTCCAGGACCATGAGCTTTGTTATTAATTAATCACATACATGTATTCTTGTTTATTTGCTCATGTATGATATGATTGGACTAGGTGCCCCTGACCACGCCGGGGGCATTGTGTTGTTATGCTTGTGACCACGCCAGATGGATTGTGTTGTTATGCCTATGACCATGCCAGGTGGATTGCGTTGTTATGCTTGTGACCATGCTAGGCGGATTGTATTGTTATGCCTGTGACCACATCGGGTGGATTGTATTGTTATGCCTGTGACCATGTAGGGCAGATTATGATATTCAGCCTATGACCACACCGGGCTGGTAGCACGTTGAATTGGTCGTGCTTGCGTGTGAATATGGATCCATTCCCCTAGGGTCACCCTCTCATGTTTCTCTCTTGATGGTATACACATGGTTATTGAGGAAAGCTGATCAGT
Organism: Nicotiana obtusifolia; assembly: GCA_002018475.1. Taxonomy (NCBI): domain Eukaryota; kingdom Viridiplantae; phylum Streptophyta; class Magnoliopsida; order Solanales; family Solanaceae; genus Nicotiana; species Nicotiana obtusifolia. Next base: position 107,930 of record MCJB01001514.1, on the reverse strand, counting down.
TCTTTGGTATGGAAGTGGAAAGGTTGAGGAAATTTGGCCACTGTTTGTATGAAAATTGCATTTCATCTTTACTTGCAACTTCCGTAATTATTTACCTTATTTAACTGCGTATCATCTCTTTATGTCGAAGATTGAATGAACAGAGTATTTGAGAAACTGTACACATACACACACATATGCGTCTTCCTGTGCTTTATGACTTGATTTCGTTATTATTCTATACTTGTTAAAATGATGAAACTATACAGGTTATAGCTAGCATCGTTTATAATTCGTGCTTCTTTTACCTCGTCAAGGTTAGCTACAATATTTATTGAGTACATTGGTCGATTGTAGTCATACTACACTCTACACTTTGTGTCCAAATCCATGTACATCTGGACGCAATGATTGCTAGATTGGTGCTAATACCTTCTCGGAGACTTTGAGGTAGTTTCTATGATGCTCGCAGACCTTGATTCTCCTTTCTTTTATTTTCTTCAGTACTGTTCTACTATTCAGATAGTTGTACTAGAGCTTGTATTATGTTAAGATGTTGTAGCGATCATATACTCGTTGACACTAGGTGCTAGGATGGTTGTAGTACAGTTTCAGTTACTTTTATTTGATATTTATGAGATTTTCCGTTGTTGAGTTTATTAAAAACGTATTTTATTCAAATGTTTTGCTGTTATGTGATTGTCGGTTCTCCTAGCAAGTGTGTTAGGTGCCCTCATGTCGGGTTGGGATTTTGGGTCGTGACAAGTTGGTATCAGAGCATTAGGTTACTTAGGTCCCACGAGTCATGAGCAGGTTTAGTAGAGTCTTGTGGATCGGTAAGGAGATGTCTATGCTTATCTTTGAGAGATTGCCGATCCGTTAGGTAATTTTACTTTCTTGTATTCTTGTCGTGCGAATTTGTTAATTCCGAAATATGAACTTTTACTCTTCTATTCTCACAGATGGTGAGGACATGTGCGACCGGATCAGGCAGACAGCCACCAGTACCACCAGCTAGGGCCGCAAGACTTCGGGGCAGCGGTAGAGACCGAGGTGCAGCTCGCACGACAGCTAGAGCAGCAGTTGCGGAGCCACCACTTGCTCCAGCTGAGGAGCAAATACCAGATGTTGTTGAGCTGGTGGGACCAGCTCAGGCACCAACTATGCTCATTATGATTCCAGGCCTTCAAGAGGCTTTGGCCTAGATTTTGACTATATGCACGAGCCTTGCTCAGACGATTTCTGTTCCAACTGTACCAGCCACTTCTCAGGACGAGGGAGGTGCTCAGACTCCCGCAGCCCATGCTCCAAAGTAGGTAGCTCAGGGACTCCAAACACCGGGAGTACTACTAGTGCAGCCGGTTGCAGCTGCTCGGGCACAGGTTGGACCACCTATGAGTTATGAGGAGCAGAAGAGGCTAGAGGGGTTTGGGAGGCTTATGCCTCTAGAGTTCAATGGGACAGAGTCAGAGGATGCGCAGGATTTTATAGGCAGGTTCCAGTGGATCCTATGCACATCGGGTATTTTGGAGGCCAATGGAGTTTCATTTACTGCTTTTAAGCTGACAGGGGAAGCCTACAGATGGTGGGAGGCCTATGAGTTGAGCAAGCTAGCCGACGCTGCACCAGTTACATGGCATGAATTCTCAGTTCCATTCTTAGAGAAGTTTATCCCACAATCTCGCATAAAGGAGTTGCGTAGGCAGCTTGAGCAGCTACGTCAGGATGGTATGTCACTGACTCAATATGAGATGAGATTTTTAGAGTTGGCTTGTCACGCGGTATAGTTGGTTCCCACGGAGAGGGAGAGGATTAGGAGGTTCATTGATGGCCTCAACTATGGATTATGTTTCATTATGACTCGGGAAATTGCGACAGGTGCAAGGTTTGATGAGGTGGTTGATATTGCTAGACGCCTAGAGCTAGTTCGCAGTCAAGAGCATGAGGAGAGGGAGGCCAAGATGCCTCGTAGTTCAGGTGGATTAAGTAGTGCCTCATTTGGAGGGCTATCCCATCACAACATCGGTCGTCCTTATAGACCCGCTCAGATGGCTCGTCCAGTTCATCATGGTGCATCTGCTAGTTATGGTTTATACAGTGCTCATCTGAGTCTGTCATCATTTAGTGCGTTGCCAGCATAAAATTTCTCTGCCTAGGTTTCCACATGCAGTTCTTTGGGCTATCAGGGTCAGCAGCCTATTAGGAGGGGTTGCTGTGAGTGTGGAGACTTGAGTCATCTCAAGAGAGATTGCCCTAGACTATTGAGTAGGGTTCCACAACGGAGATCCCAGCCTATGATTCTAGCACTAGCAAATACACCACCTACACTGTTAGTTCGGGATGAGGCCCAGTCAACTAGAGGCCGCCCTAGAGGCGGAGGCAGAGCAGATGGTGGTCAGGCCCATTGCTACGCATTTCCAGCCAGGCCAGAGGCAATTGCCTCCGCTGCCGTGATCATAGGTATTGTTTCAGTGTGCCATAGAGATGCTTCCACATTATTTGATCCTGATTCCACTAATTCATATGTATCATCTTACATTGCTTATTATTTGTATATGCCCCGTGATTCCTTAATTACGCTTGTTTATGTATCTACACCCGTGGGTAATTTTATTATTGTGGACCATGTGTATCGGTCGTGTGTGGAGACTATTGGGGGATTAGAGATCAAAGTTGATCTTTTTCTGCTTAGTACGATTGATTTTGATGTGAATTTATGTATGGATTGGTTGTCACCATGTCACGTTATTCTAGATTGTCACGCCTAGACAGTGACACTGGCGATGCAGTGTTTCCCAGGGTTGAGTGGAGAGGTTCTCTAGACTGTGTTCCTAGTAGAGAGATTCATATTTAAAGGACCAACGGATGGTTGGGAAGGGATGTTTGGCATATTTGGCCTGTGGGGGATGTTGGTGCTGATACTCCTACTATCGAGTCTGTTCCGATAGTGAGAGACTTTTCGGATTTGTTTCCTACAGAACTATCGGGCATTCCACCCGACAGGGACATTGATTTTGGTATCGACTTGGTGTCGGTTACTCAGCCCATCTCTATTCCTCCGTATTTTATGACACTAGTAGAGTTGAAGAAATTGAAAGAACAACTTGAGGAGCTACTTGATAAGGGATTCATTAGGCCTAGTGTGTCACTTTGGGGTGCACCGATTCTTTTTGTGAAGAAGAAGGATGGCATTATGAGGATGTGCATTGATTATAGGCAGTTGAACAAAGTTACAATTAGCGACAATTCTCCTTAACCACGCATTGATGACTTACTTGACTAGCTTTTGGGAAGCTAGAGTGTTTTCAAAGATTGATTTGAGGTCCGGGTATCACCAGTTGAAGATTCAGGATTCTGATATTTTGAAGACGGAATTCAAGACCTGCTATGGTCGCTACGAGTTCCTTATGATTTAATTTGGGATGACCAATGACCTAACAACATTCATGCATATGATGAACATTGTATTCCAGCCATATCTTGATTCTTTTGTCATAGTATTCATTGATGATATACTGGTGTACTCACGTAGCCAGGAGGAGTATGCGTAACATCTTAGGATTGTACTACAAATGTTGAGGAAGAATATACTTTATGCTAATCTCCGAGTGTGAGTTTTGGCTTGATTCTGTGGTGTTCTTGGGGCACGTGGTGTCTAGTTAGGGGATCAAGGTAGATGCAAAGAAGATTGAGGCTATTTAGAGTTGGTCTAGACCGTTTTCAACTACCGAGATTCGGAGTTATCCTGGCTTAGCTGGATATTATATATATATATATATATATATATATATATATATATATATATATATATATATATCGCCATTTCATGGAGGTTTTCTCGTCTATTGCAGCACCTTTGACTAGATTGACCCAGAAGGGTACCCCATTCAGGTGGTTTGGTGAGTGTGAGGAGAGCTATCAGATGCTCAAGACTATGATATCACCATTTTGTATCATCCTATGATGCCTTGACCACAACTTCAGTTTTAGTTTTACCTTCAGCTTTGGGTTCAATCGATTTATTGGTGATGCTTCTCGGATTGGTATCGGGTGTGTCTTGATGCAGGAGGGTAGGGTGATTGCGTATGCTTCATGCCAGTTGAAGCCCCATAAGAAGAATTACCTCGTTCATGATTTAGAGTTGACAACCATTGTTATTGCATTGAAGATTTGGAGGCATTATCTCTATGGTGTGTCTTGTAAGTCATTTATAGATCATCGGAGTCTACAACACTTGTTTATGCAAAAGGATCTAAATTTGAGGCAGCGGGGATGGTTAGAGCTGTTAAAAGACTATGATATCACCATTTTGTATCATCCTCGGAAGGCCAACGTGGCCGATGCCTTTAGTAGAAAGGTGGTGAGTATGGGTAGCCTTGCACATATTCCAGTTGGTGAGAGAATGCAAGAATGAGTTGTTCTGGCCTTGGCCAACCAGTTCGTGTGGTTAGATATTTCGGAGACTAGTCGGGTTCTAGCTTGCATGATTTCTCAGTCTTCTTTATGTGAGCGCATCAGAGAGCGTCAGTATGACGATCCCCATTTGCTTGTCCTTAAGGACATAGTACAGATGGTGATGCTAATGAGTTTTCTATTGGAGATGTTGGGGTGTTGTGGATGTAAGGTCGGATTTGGGTGCCCAATGTGGATGGGTTATGTGAGTTAATTCTTGAGGAGGCCCACAATTTGCACTACTCTATTCACTCAGGTGCTGCAAAGATGTATCATCATATGAGGCAGAATTATTGGTGGAAGAGGATGAAGAAAGATATAGTAGAGTATGTGGCTCGGTGCTTGAACTGTCAACAGGTGAAGTACGAGCATTAGAGGCTGGGTGGTTTGCTTCAAAGACTTGAGATTCGTGAGTGGAAATGGGAGCATGTTAACATGGACTTCATTGTTGGACTCCCATGGACTTTGAAGAAATTCGATGCTATTTGGGTTATTATGGACCGGTTGACTAAGTTCACACATTTCATTCCTAGTTGTGACTAGCTATTCTTTAGAGCAGCTTGCTGAGACTATATCCGCGAGATTGTTTGCCTTCACGGTGTGCCAATTTCCATTATTTCTTATCGGGGCACGCAATTCACATCGCAGTTTTGGGAGAGCAGTGCAGTGAGAAATGTGCACACGGGTTGAGTACAACATTCAACCCTCAGACGGATGGACAGTCCGGGTGCACCATTTAGATTTTGGAGGAAATGCTACGCGCTTGTGTTATGGATTTTGAGGGTTCTTGGGATCAGTTTCTATCGCTTGCAGAGTTTACCTACAACAACAGCTACCAATTAAGTAATCAGATGGCTCCTTATGAGGTATGATAGGCGATGTCATTCTCCAGTTAGTTAGTTTGATTCAGGAGAGGCTAGGTTGTTGGGTACCAATTTGGTTCAGGATGCTTTAGAGAAAGTCAACTTGATTCAAGATCGGCTTCGTACAACATAGTCTAGGCAGAAAAGTTACGCTGATCGGAAGGTTCGTGATGTTGCCTATATGGTGGGAGAGAAAGTATTGCTCAGAGTTTCACCCATGAAGGAGGTTATGAGGTTCGAGAAGAAGAACAAGCTGAGCCCTCGGTATATTGGCCCTTTTGAGGTGCTTGAGAGGATTGGAGAGGTGGCCTACAAGCTTGCATTGCCACCTAGTCTATCGGGTTTTCACCTAGTGTTTCATGTTTTCATGCTCCGTAAGTACTATAGTGATCCGTCTCATGTTTTGAATTTCGGCACTGTTCAGTTAGATGGGGATTTGACTTATGATATGTAGCCGGTGGCTACTTTGAATCGGCAGGTTCAAAAGTTGAGATCAAAGAATATAACTTTAATGAAAGTTCAGTGGAGAGGCTAGCCAGTTGAGGAGGCTACCTGGGAGACCGAGCAGGAAATGCAGAGCGGATATCCACACCTATTTGAGACTCCAGGTATGATTCTTGACCCGTTCAAGGATGAACATTTGATTAAGAGGGGGAGGATGTAAAGACCCAGCCAGTCGTTTTGAGTATTATAGTCCCATTTCTCCATTTATTGCTTATTTTGTGTTCATTTGTAGCTATGTGATTTGCCGGGGTGGTTGGTTTGGTTTCGGGGATGTTTCGAAATGAATTTAGACACTTAGTCCCAAGGTTGGAGGCTTAAGTTGAAAGAGTTGATCGGATGTTGGCTTATGTGTAAACAACTCCGAAATTGAGTTTTGATGGTTCTGATAGTTTCTTTTGGTGATTTTGGACATAAGATTATGTCTGGATATTGATTTGGAGGTCCGAAGGTCATTTTGGCTTGAATTGGCAAAAGTTGGAAAGTTGAAGGTTTAGAAGGCTGAGAAGTTTGACCGAGAGTTGACTTTGTTGATACCTAGCGCAGATTTTGGTTTCGGGAGTTGGAGATGTTCCGTACTGTCACTTTGACTTGTGTGCAAAATTTGAGGTCAATTGGAGTTGGTTTGGTAGGTTTCAGCATTGATTTTAGAAGGTGGAAATTCATTAGTTTCAATAGGCTTGAATAGGGGTGCGGTTCGTGATTTCGATGTTGTTTGATGTCATTTGAGGCCTTCACGAAGTTCGTATCATGTTTTAGGATGTGTTGGTATGTTTGGATGGGGTCCCGGGGGCCTTGAGTGTGATTCGGATGGTTGGCGGATCTTGGTTACACTTTGGAGAAGTGCTAAAGTTTCAGGCATCTCGTGCTTTTGCACCTGCGGTGAGATTGGCTGCTGATGCGGTACCGCAGGTGCGGCATCTAGGTCACAAGTGTCGAATGTAGTGTAGTCTGTGAGGTCCGCAGATGCATGTTATTTTCCGCAGAAAAGAAAGCGCTTCTGCGATGAGAGGTCCGCAAGTGCGGAGTGAGGTAGCTTGGCCTTGGTCGCAGATGCGTGAGGTGATCCGCAGGTGCAGATGCACAGGTGTAGGCGAGAACCGCAAAAGGGGTCTCGCAGGTACATTGCTTGGGCCACAGAAGCGGCAAGCTGGGAGTTTAATGGACTTCGCAGAAGCGAGCCCTTTTCCGCAAAAGCGGAACCGCAAGTGCGGTGATTGAGCTCGCAGATGCGAGATTGCTGGCAGAGTTTTAAAATTCGAAGGGCTTAGTTGTTTTTCTCAATTTTGGGATTTTGAAGTTCATACTAGGGCTATTTTTGGAGAGGTTTCCACCTAAATTGAAGAGGTAAGTGACTTTTAATCACTTTTGTCCATAAATATTGAATACCCATTGATTATTTCACCTATTTCTCATGAATCTAAGTTAGAATTTAGGGATTTTTTACTATGTTATTGGAGAGTTAAATTTGAGGATTTGAGGGGCGATTTATGGTTGGGATTGGATGATTTTGGTATGGTTGGACTCATAATTGAATGGGTGTTCGGAATTTGTGAATTTTTTCAGGTTCTGAGGTGCGGCCCGAGGTTGACTTTTTGGGTTTATTTTTTATTTTGGTAAAAATTTTTAGCTTTATAATTTAGAATCGATTCTTATAGCTTATATAATTATAGTATTGAGTTATTTTGTAGATTCTAGCCTTCCGGAGATTGATATCCACGAGAAGGGCTTGCTAGCAGAGTGATTTAGTTTGCTTGAGGTAAGTATCTTATCTAAACTTGGTTGAGGCACTAGTTGCCTAAATTATTGGTGATAGCTACGTGCTGTGGGTGCGCACATGTGTGGCGTTTGAGCCCATGTGCTGACACAGGGGGTATTTATCCATGCTCGGGTTGTGCTTAGGCCATGATAAGCCTAGAATTAACTGCTAAGCTTTAATCTATGACGATTTGCATATTTGTAACATTATTGTGAACTATTTGAGATATGTTTGAGGCTACATAGAGGTTTAATCTCTAAATGAACTTGATAAATGCTATTTTGTAATGAAGTTGCCGTGATCCCGCCGGGCGAATTGTGTTGTATGCCTGTGACCATGCCCCTATGGTAGCACATTGAATTGGTCATGCTTGCGTGTGGGTATGGATCCATCCCCCTTGAGTCACCCTCTCATGTTTCTCTCTTGATGGTGTACACGCGGTTATTGAGGAAAGCTGATTAGTTTGGTATGGAAGTGGAAAGGTTGAGGAAATCTGGCCAGTGTTTGGTTGGATTTTGCATTTTATATTTACTTGCAATTTCTATGATTATTTACCTGATTTAACTACATATCATCTCTTTATGTCGAACATTGAATGAGTGGAGTATTTAAGAAACTGTACACATACACACAGAGACACTTCTTCTTGTGCTTTATGACTTAATTTCGTTATTGTTCTGGACTTGTTAAAATAATGAAACTGTACACATTATTGCTAGTATCATTTATGATTCATGCTTCTTTTACCTCTTCAAGATTATACAATACTTATTGAGTACATTGGATCGATTGTACTCATACTACACTCTGCACCTCGTGTGTAGATCCAGGTGCATCTGGATGCAGTGATTGCTAGATTGATGCTAGTACCTGCTAGGAGACTTTGAGTTAGATACTATGATGCCCGTAGACCTTGATTCTCATTCCTTTTATTTTCTTCAGTACTTTTCTACTATTCAGACAATTGTACTAGAATTTGTTTTATCTTAAGATGTTGTAGTGCTCATGTACTCGTTGACACCAGGTGCTGGGATGGTTGTAATAGAGTTTCCGTTACTTTTATCCGATATTTATGAGAATTTCCATTGTTGAGTTTATTAAAGCATATTTTATTCAAATGTTTAGCTGTTATGTGATTTTCAGCTTGCCTAGCAAGTGTGTTAGACGCCCTCGTGACAGGTTGGGATTTTGTGTCGTGATAATTAGCTAACCCTAAGACTCGCCCATCAACTTCGAATTAATCTTGGAAAAGGTAATTATTTGTTGGGAAATATTAATTAACTAGAACTTGAGGCGTTTACCCTCAATTTTCGTATTCTACCTAGGGATAGGATTGAACTACTTGTAGCCACATTGGGTGCTCTTAATCTCTTAATTGTTTTTGGGATAATTCAATTAGGAAGTCATATTAGTCTTCTAAATAAACTAATATAGAATTAATATCCGAGGCTAATTAACATAAACTCGCTCATATCTTAAAAACCGTAAAATACATTAGATCGTTACTTGAGTGTAATTCCCTAAGTATCCTTAATTGTTGCGATTGATCATTTTACTTGCTTTCTAGGTTAGTTTAAATTTCCGAAATTAGTTATAATATTTTCTCAAAACCTTTATTAATTTTTTCTCTTAGCATAATAAACGGTAATTCTCTTACATTGCCTGATTGCCTACATATTGTTCTATGTGGGATTCGACCCTGACTCATAGTTGGGTATATTATATTGCATGTGAATATGTCCTCTTACTTTTTAGTAGTGTATTTGGACGTCATCAGTTATCTCTTGTGGGATGTTCTGAGGTTGTGTGATCCCTATGATGTTTCTATGAAGAGTTTCCTTTCTACCAGCAAAGTGTGTATGTGCTGCAATTTAAGTTTAGATCACTTGAAGGAGTTTGCAAGACTGTCACAAGGATGGATATGCGCTTAGACAATATTAGAGGTATTTTATGGTTGGTGTCGTATGAGCATATGAAGGGCATAGTTGGATTACAGTGTGCCGATTATGGCAGTAATGAAATAAGGGTATTGTGGGTTATCAAATGTTATCTTCTATGGCTTCGAGCCAAGTGGGGGACTCTGTTATCAACGATTAGATTGCATGGTCATGTGTGATATTAGTTTTGGACTGAGGCATACTTGAGGATCAGTTATAATTTGAAGAGGATTATTTCGAGGATGATTCAGGCAAGGTAAATTTTCTAGATTCGTGATGTCTTACACTTTATGCATATATGGATATCTAGGAATGATTCAGGTTGTTTTCTCGTGGTGGATGTAGTGTGCTAGGAGAAGGGATTCACCCGGTTGCTGAAAAGTGGGGTTACTTCTTTAGGTGTTTGTGTGCTATTGGAGCACAAGTCATTCAGTTTGTTTTGGCAATCCATAGGAGATTAGAGCAAATTGGATGACTCTCGAGAAGGTTCTAATGAGTACAAGATTCATATGTGGTATTTGAAGTTTCGCTGGAATTGTATATGGCTAAATTTGAGATTTGTATTGGGTGATGCTGAGACATGCGATATTTCTGTATCATTAATGATTCTACATTTTTGCATCAAAGAGGTTAAGGAAACAACGTCAAATTCATAGAAGGTATCTTTAGATGGGGTATCTCGGTTGCGGTACTATCGGGTTATTAAGAGGAATTACAGTGGCTTATTTGCCTTGAGATGATGTGATTTCATGCTAGGATCTCATGAGGTGAGCTTTGGGTTAAGGATCGTAGTATACTGGCAAGGAGAAGTGTTAACTACAAGGCAAGTTGAGAGGGGTTCGGAGAAACAGGTCAACTTGGTAGTGGTTTGGATCAACATAATAATAGAAGTGATTGAGTCCTTTGGTGGTGAGACTCTATAGGTATTTTGGCGGCAATACTCTTGGGTTGGGTGATCCGCCTGACTTGGTTGAGTTAGAGAGATTCAATTATGATGGCTTGGTATTGTGCTAATGGGTTTCAAAGAGTTCTACATGATTTTGACCATGGTTTCAGGTAGATGTTTTCGACGGGAATGATGAGTATGTTGGATGTTGGTATTTTCTCTTGGATGCAGGATCAAGTGAAAGGTTTCTGGTTAATGGGGGTGTCTATCCTACATGTGATTCAGAGTTGAAAATGAGATTCTTATATTTTATATGATGTCATGATAGATGAGGTGTGTCGTATGAGAGATAGGTTTGCATGTATAAAGGTTGCGGTTCGGTCTTGAAGAGAAGGTCATAGGTTCTAGACAACATGGATAGAGGTTTAGGAGAAAGCTGGAACTATCTGGTATCAATCGAGAAGGGTGCACATTTCAGAAGGGGCACTGTGTTTTGACTTGCGGATGCTTGCTTGGTATTACGGTCATCGCATGGTTGATTGGCTATTGGTGTTCAAATTTTTTCTACATGGCACAGAATAATTATGAAAGTATTTCTCGTAAGATGATTGTGTATGGGGGATATGTTAGTCATTCAAATGGTGGATTTGGGATCGAATATGGTGATTCTTTTATATGTGTTCCTTGGTTGCAGACGGTGAAGGTATGTTAAGAGGTTGACGGCTGATTGTGTATGTTATGTATAGGTTATTGTGGACTTTTCAGAGGTTATCTACCTCCATTTGGAGGATCAGATTGATTTGGAGGCCTCTAGTAGGCCCAATGAGAATGTGTATTCTACATCGGGTCGGAATTTAGTTACTCAACACAGCTACTATTGAGGGGTGTTTAATTCGGTTAGAGTTGATCTTATTTGTGTCTGATATGTTCCATGTGTTACTCTTCTATGCTATGATTGGTTGTGAGACTGTTGATTATTTACACATATGATGGTACTTTTTGGACCTTACGGCGGAATTCGAGCGAGATGGCTCTTGGGATGTTGAATGGTTGATTGCCCCTTGGTTATGGTCTTCTTGTTTGTGGTATATTGTGCTATCCGTTTCTCCATAGTTATGATCATGCACTTCGCGTATTTATTGTTTCTAAACATATGGTTGTTTATTATGAGCATCATGGCTCGAGGTATTCCATATGGACAAATGTTTGGATTAGGTCACACATTGCAGCTGAGTTATGTTGGGATATGATCCTTGTGCTATTCCGTGTGTTTTGTATCTCCTCTGTGAAATGGGTTCATAGAATTCCGCTTTGTGGTAGAATATGTTGAGCTTGCGGGATGGTTCTCTCATTTGATTCTCTTTCCATTTTTGGGTACATTTTAGTTGTTGCTTGTTTGGTGCACAAATTGCACTGTATGTGGCTATAAATGGTATTGGTGTGGCGTATCGATCGAGCAGCTTGTACTTGATGAGATGAGGTTACTGGACCTAGAATACGTGCTACTGGTTATTAAGGTATGTTCAGAAGAATAATGTCTTTAGTCAGCTTAGAATTTGGCTATGGTTCATATCGGGCGAGAGAGCTCCACGACTTGTTGATCTGATGAGTGGTTATGAGTATTTGCGTGGTTCTTTAATTGATATGAGGTTAGCTACCGGTACCAGGTTTGTTATTGAGCAGTTATTGTGGCCGGAAGTTATTGCTATGGGTACCTGAGTTATGCGGTATATCATGTGATTGTATCTTGGGTTATGGTTATAGCTCGATACATCTTGTTCAGACTTGCACGGTATATAGATGCGAGAATCGGATCTTATAATGAGTTTCAGATGTTGGGTATTTGGGTTCTAAGGTTTATGGACTAAGGTTGAAGTAAGTATCTTCAGTTAGGTTGTGTTGTCAGACTTATATGGATAGGGGTGACGTGAAATCACCCATGGTTATGTGCATGGTAAGATTACACAGTGATTTGATGGCTTTGGAACGACTCTTGGCACGTTCGGGGACAAACATATGTTTAAGTGGGAGAGAATGTAATGACTTGACCGGTCGTTTTAAGCATTGGCATCCGTTCGGTCGTTTGAGGTCTTGAGTAGCTTCATATGAGGTATTACGACTTTCGTGAATGGTCGGTTTTGGCCTTGGGAGAATGATTCTTTAATATGAAACTTTAAGTTAGAAGAGTTGACCAAAATTTGACTTGTATTTGACCTCGGATCGGAGTTTTGATTGACCCTTTAGGTCCAGATGGTGATTTTGGACTTGGGAGTATGCCCGAATTTGTATTTGGATATTTCTAGAAGGTTCCGGCACTATGGCGAAAGTTGGCAATTTGAAGGTTTTCTAATATTTATAAGTTTCACGGGGAGTTGACTTCGATGTTATCAGATTTAGATAGTTGTTTCGGGAGTTGGAATAGGTTTGTTATGTCATTCGGAACTTGCATGCGAAATTTGGGTTCATTCCGGATTGGTTAGGCTTGACAGACGCTTGGTTCGGAGTTTGAAATTTATGAACTTAAGAGATTGATATAGATCGACCATTCCTGGTTTGATGTTATTATGTGTTATTTGAGGCCTCGAGTAGGTTCGTGTTGTGTTTTGGGAGTTCCTAGCATGTTCGGATGGTGTCCCGAGGGGCCGGGAATTTTGGATCATGTTGGCATTTCTGAGATTTTGGAGTCCTAGCGTGATCGCACCTGCGGAGCTATGGGCGTAGGTGTGGAGCCGCAGAGCGGCACAGGAGGCGCAAAAGCGGAAGTTGTGGCCCGGGAGCAGTGTCCGCAAATGCGGTTGTTGAAGCGTAGGCGCGAAAGGAGAAGTTGGGGCAGAAGATCGCAAATACGGAGTGTTTAGAGCATCTGCGTGACCGAAGAAGCGATCTGTGTTGCACAAAAGCGGGGAGGCAGCTTTTAGGGAGTACTCGCAGATGCAAGAATTTCACTACAAAAGAGGATGTCACAGAAGTGACTTAGTGACCGCAACAGCGGATTCACTGGCAGATCTTATTTATTTTGAGGGTTTGTTCATTTTATCACATTTGGAGATTTGGGGCTCGGTTTTTGGCAATTTTGGAGGATAATTTCACCATATAGATTGGGATAAGTATTTTGACTCTGTCTTGATTATATTATGTGATTATATATTCGATTTTGGCATTTGATTAATGATTCTAAAAGAAAATTTTGGGGGGTTTTGTCAAACATTCCTAAAGTGAATAATTGGGTTTTTAACATCGATTTGGAGTCGGATTTGAGTGAAATTAGTATTGTTGGACTCGTATTCAAATGGATTATCAGAATTTGTGAGTTTTGTTGGGTTTTGTGCTGTGGGCTCGGGTTGACCTTTTGGTTGGCTTTAACTATTTGATTAAAGATTCGACCTTTATGGTTTGGGTTTGTTTCTCATGGCATTATTTGCTATTTTTGAGTTGCTTTTTGCTAGTTTCGAGCCGTTCGGAGGTTGATTTGCGTATGAAGCATTTCTAGAATATTGTTTGGCTTTTTCAATATTGATTTAGCTCGTTCGAGGTAAGTAACATATCTAATCTTGGAATCGAGGGTAATTATCCCTAAGAATGATGATATTTGAGATGGGTTGGGATGGCGCACGTACTAGGTGACGAGCATGTGTGTGCGCACTGGGGTATTCATGATTCGGGTCGTCCTTAGACTATTATATGTCTTCTTTTGCTATCATGCTTTGTTGAAATCTTGTTTTCTCCATTTGTATAACTGCGTGGGTTATTATTCATGCTAGAAATCATATCTAGGTTATCTACTTAATCCTTGACAGGGCTATCTTTGCGATGTTGAGCTCTTTGCCTTAGCCGTAATCATACAGTCCAGTCATGATAGTTACATTTGCCTGTTATATCTCTGTCTCTGTGCACTTTCGATATGTTGTCTCAAATGTTATTGGTGTCCTTGTACATGACATGAGTTTGAGCTGCATTTGGGGCATATTGTGATATTCCGTGTTATATAATTGGATTATTTTCTGTGAGATGCTTGCATATGCAGACTTGAGCGGATTGATGAGTGATGAGGGCCGTAGATCCATGTTGTGAGTTATGTGGAATCGGGTTGCATGTGGTAACAGTTATATTGATATTGAGGTAGCGCGTAAGCCAGGCCCCACATTGGGCTAAGTGTTACTGATTTTGAGGCTATGCGTGCACCATGCACCACGATTGGGAAATCTGATTACGATTAGCGCATGGGTAGGATCCGCCCCTACGGAGGCTGGCATGCCAGTAGTGGGTGCAGGCACAATGTTATATATATGTGCTTTGGTGAGGGGCACTTATGCCAGTCACCTGTACAGTGCTAAGTGTTACCTTGTGTGATGGTGAGGGCCTTGTGCCAGGCACCGTGAGCATGCTAAGTGCGGATATTCTTGATGGTTTCACTATGATGATATTGAGCTGGCATGTATATTTGACATGTAGGCATAAAGATGTAATTTCCTTATTCTAGTTGGTTAATGAAAAGTCTTATCTGATGTTGGAAAAACACAGTTCTTTTGATAAACTTATGTAAATTGATTTTCAGTAGTAAGATATGGGCTTGGACTGTTATACTTGAAAAGCCTGCCTGCTTTCCTGTAATTGAGAATGAGCTGAGCATAATATCTCTTAAGTTATATACTTTTATAGTCTTCATTATATTGTTATGAATTGTTATTTCCTATTGGTATTGGACTCTGACCATCTTCCGAGCTCGTCATTGCTTTCAACCTAAGGTTAGGTTTATTACTTATTGAGTACATGGGGTAGGTTGTACTCATACTACACTTCTGCATCGTGCGTGCAGATCTTGGAGCTGATGTTGATGTGTATGGCAGGAGCTGTCATTGAAGATGTACATGTTTCCCGAATATAGCTGCCATTTGTTCTAGGTAGTTTTTGATTCATGATCTGTTTTTTTTTTTGTAGATTTCAAACAGATGTTGTATTAATTTTTATACCAGCTTTGTAAATCTAAGTCTTAGTGGCTCGTGACTTATACTACAAATCCTTGGGATATTGTAGAACATTCAATTATTTCGTTTCTTGACTCTTATCATTATTATTAGAATTGTGCTGGTTATTATTTGTTTTACCTAGCGGGTTGGATTAGGTGCCATCACGACTAGGCGGATTTTGGGTTGTGACATAGAGTCTAGAGGATCGGTCCGGAGACGTCTGTACTTATCTTCTAAAGGTTATAGGGATTTAGTAAATTTCACTTCTTTCTTACTCTATCGTGCGACTTTATTCTATCGCTGAAGTTTCAATCATTCTATTATTGTTCTCTCACAGATGGTGAGGACATGCACAACATGCACAACCTAGTAGGAGCTGGAGCCCCAGGTTGCATCAACTACCAAAGGTAGGGGCCGGGTTCGAGGTCGAGCCAAATGAAGATGCAGAGCGTAGCCTAGAGCCCGTATCAGAGCACCCATTGCAGAGCCTCAGATCGAGCAGGAGGAAGAGATATCTGCTCCAGCCGTGCCAATTAGAGCAGCTCAGGTCCCAGAGGTGTTCATTGCCACCCCCGTACTTCAGGATGCTCCCGTCCGTTTGGTGGGTCTTATGATAGCGTGGCCCAGGCCGGTGCATTTCCTGTATCATCAGCCATCTCTCTGGCTGGGTGAGGAGCCCAGACTCCTGCTACTTACACACCATAGCAGATGTCTCAAGGATATCAAACTCTAATAGTCCCAGTAGTTTGAGTAGTTTAGTCTATTATTGCTACACAACCCAGGGAGGGACCCACTATGTCGTCGAGGGGCTGAAGAGGTTGGATGAGTTCACCAAACTCTTTCCTATTCATTTTGGTAGTACACCTTCTGATGACCCATAGGATTTCTTAGACTGTTTTCATGAGGTGTTGCGCAAAATGGGTATTGTGGAGTCCAATAGAGTCGACTTCGTAGTATTTTAGATGCACCGTTCCGCCAAGAAGTGGTGGCAGGAATATGTTCGAGGCAGACTAGCAGGTTCACCTCCACTCACTTGGGATCAGTTCTCACAGCTTTTCTTTGGAGATTCCTTTTACTCTAAGAGAGGACTACCACAGCTAGTTTGAGCGCCTCCAGCAGGGTAGCATGACTGTTACCCAGTACGAGACCAGATTTGTGGACCTATCTCGCCATGAAGTTGTCTTGATCCCTACTGATAGGGAGAGGGTGAGGAGATTCTAGATGGCCTTACTTATGGTATCATGTTGCAGATGGCCGCAAAGACTGAGGATGATATTTCTTTCACTCGGGTTGTAGCGATTGTTTGACATATCGAGAAGATTCATGGTCAGGGTAGAGAGGCGGCATCTGAGAATAGTCCCCATCATTTTTGTTGTTTCAGTTGTGCCTCGTCTAGAAGCAGGGGTTCATTAGGTAGAGGACATCCTCCCAGGCCGATTCAGTCAGCGCTTCAAGTAGAACATAGTGCTTCGGGCAGTCATGGTTCTTATGGGTCTCATCCTGAGAAGCCAGTATTCAGCACACCTTCAACTCCTATTAGTGCACCACCACTAAAGAGATACTATGGTAGTCATTTGGGTCATCAGGGATCGTCTCAAACTCAGCAGTTATGCCAGTCACGAAGTTGCTTTGAGTGCTATGATGTAGGTCATATCAAGAGGTGTTATCCTATATTGAGGAGTAGCAGACCACAACAGAGTACTCGTGCCATGATTCCGGCACCAGTTGCTCTAGCACCCGCTCAGCCAACTAGAGGCGGGGGTAAGGTAGCCTGAGGTGGTGACCAGGCTGTTAGAGGTAGAGGCCAACCAGTTAGACGTCGTCTGAGAGGCGAAGGTCAAATTGGTGGGGCTCAACCCCATTGCTATGCTTTCCCAGCCAGACATGAGGCAAAGTCATCTGATATGGTGATCACAGGCATTGTTCCAGTTTTCCATAGAGATGCATCAGTTTTATTTGATCTGGGTTCTACTTATTCTTATGTGTCATCTTATTTTGCTTCATATTTGAATATATCTCGTGATTCTTTGAGTGCTTTTGTTTATGTGTCTATGCTTGTTGGGGATTCAATTGTGGTAGACCGTGTTTATCGCTCGTGTCTGGTGTCTATCTGGGTTTATGAGACTAGGGCAGACCTTTTGTTACTCAGTATGGTATAATTTGACGTGATATTGGGCATGGATAGGTTGTCTCCATATCACGCTATCTTGATTGTCATGCCAAGATTGTGACGTTAGCCATGCTAGGGTGCGTCGATTGGAGTGGATATGGACTCTTAGTCATTCCACTAGCAGGGTCATTTCATATGTGAAGGCTCTGTGTATGGTCGAAAAAGGGGTGTTTGGCATATTTTGGCCTATATCCGTAATTCTAGCGTAGAGGTTCCGGTTGTGTGTGAGTTCCCAAAGGTGTCTCCAATAGGCTTGCCGGGTATGTCACCCGATAGAGATATCGACTTTTGTATTGACTTGGTTCCAGGTACTTAGCCCATTTCTAATTTCACCGTACTGTATGGCCACAGTAGAGTTGAAAGAATTGAAGGAGCAGTTGCAAGATTTTCTTGACAAGGGATTCATTAAACCTAATGTCTCGTATTGGGGTGCACCAGTGTTGTTTGTGAAGAAGAAATACAACTCTCTGAGGATGTGCATTGACTATAGGTAGCTGAACAAAGTCACTATCAAGAACAAGTATCTATTGCCGATGATTGATGACTTATTTGGTAAGCTTCAGGGTGTTTTCGACTAAGGTGTTTTCGAAGATTTATCTGAGGTCTGGCTACCATCAGTTGAAGATTAGGGCATCGGATGTCCCTAAGACAGCTTTCGGACTCGGTATGGTCACTACGAGTTCTTAGTGATGTCATTTGGCTCGACTAATGTCCCATTAATCTTTATGGATTTGATGAATCCGGTGTTCAAGCCCTATCTAGATTTCTTTGTGATTGTCTTCATTGACAATATCTTAGTTTCGCAGTCGAGAGGAGCATGAGCAACATCTACATATCGTATTTTAGACTTTGAGGGATCGTTAGTTATATGCCAAGTTTTCAAAGTGTGAGTTATGGTTGGACTCAGTTGCCTTTTTGGGCCATGTTATATCTTCCAAGGGCATTAAGGTAGATCCTAATAAGAGTGAGGTAGTTAAGAACTGGCCTAGAACTACTTCAGCTACAAAGATTCGGAGCTTCTTGGGTTTGGCGGGTTACTATCGCTAGTTCATGAGGGATTTTCATCTATCTCAGCCCCATTAACCAAGTTGACCCAGACGCGTGCTCTTTTTAGATGGTCCGACGAGTGTGAGTTGAGCTTTCAGAAGCTCAAGACTGCATTGAATATGTATTATAATGCATTGCATATTAGGCTTGGCGTGGTATTGATGCAGGATTGTAGGGTAATTGCCTACACGTCTCAACAATTAAATGTTCATGAGAAGAATTACCTTGTGCATGATTTAGAGTTATCATCCATTGTTCACGCGCTGAATATTTGGAGAGACTATCTTTATGGCATTCCATGGGAGGTCTATACCGACCACTAGAGTCTCCAACACCTACTCAAGTAGAAGGACCTTCATTTTCGGCAGCGGAGATGGTTGGAGCTGCGGAATAACTATGATATCCCCATATTATATTATCTAGGGAAGGCCAATGTAGTGGACGATGCATTGAGTAGGAAGGCTGAGAGCATGCGTAGTTTGGCATATTTACCGGTAGTGGAGAGGCCACTAGCTATGGATGTTCAGGCTTTGGCCAATCGATTTGTCAGATTGGATGTTTCGGAGCCTAGTCGGGTTCTTGCTTGTGTTTTGGCACAATCATCATTGTTGGAGAGCGTATCAAGGCTTGCCAGTTTGATGATCCTCACTTGTTGGTATTGAAGGATACAGAGCAGCTGGGTGGTGCAAAGGAGGTTGTGGTTGGAGATGATGGTGTTATACGGCTTCAGGACCGGATTTGTGTTCCAAATGTTGATGGGTTGAGAGAGTTGATCCTTGACGAGGCACACAGTTCACGCTATTCCATTCACCTAGGTGTCACGAAGATGTACCATAACTTGAAACAACACTATTGGTGGCGGTGAATTAAGAAAGATATTGTTGTTTATGTCTCTTGGTGTTTGAATTGTCAACAGGTGAAGTATGAGCATCAGAAACTGGGTGGATTGACTCAGAGATTGGAGATACCGAAGTGGAAATGGGAGCGCATCTATATGGATTTTGTGGTAGGCTTACCGTGAACCTTGAGAAAATATGACGCAGTCTGGGTTATTGTGGATCAGTTGACTAAGTCCGCACACTTCATTCCGGTGATGACTTCCTATTCTTTAGAGTGGTTGGCTTAAATTTACATCCTAGATATAACCCTCCTGCACGGCGTGCCTATTTCCATCATTTCTTACCGAGGCACGCAATTCACATCACATTGTTGGAGAGTCGTGCATCGTGAGTTGGGCAAGTGGGTCGAGCTGAGTACCGCATTTCATCCTCAGATAGATGGACAATTCAAGCGCACTACTCAGATCTTGAGGACATGTTACGTTCCTGTGTTATTGATTTCGAGGTTCATAGGACCAGTTCTTATCTCTAGTGGAGTTCGCCTACAATAACAGCTATCAATCAAGCATCCAAATGGCTCTGTATGAGGCCTTATATGGGAGGCGGTGTCATTCGCTGATTGGTTGGTTGGAGCCTGGAGACGCTAGATTGTTGGGCACTGGTTTGGTCCATGATGCTATGGAAACAGTTAAGATGATTTAGGAGAGACTTCGTACAGCTCAGTCCAAGTACAAGAGTTATGAGGACCAGAAGATTCGAATGTGACTTACATGGTGGGTGAGTAGGTTCTTATCCGAGTGTTATCTATGAAGAGCATGATGCAGTTTGGGAAGAAGGGCAAGTTGAGCCCGAGGTTTATTTGGCCGTTTGAAATATACGAGAGAGTTATGGAGGTTTCTTATAGGCTTGCATTGCCTCCTAGCCTTGTAAGGGTACATTCGGTATTTCATGTCTCCGTGTTTCGGAAGTACCATGAGGATAGATCGCATGTTTTTGAATTCAACATGGTGAAGCTTGATCAGAAATTTGGCCTATGAGGAAGAGCAGGTGGCTATTCTAGACTGACATCTTCTTAAGTTGAGATGGAAGAGTTTTCATTCCGTGCAGGTGCGATGGAGAGGTCAGCCGATTGAAGAGCCTACATGGAATTCTGAGTCTCATACTCCCACCTTTTTACTAGTCCATGTATTTTTCTATGTCCGTTCGAGGACGAATGTTTCTTATAGAGGTGGAGAATGTGATGGCTCGATAGGTCATTTTAAGAACTAGCCTTATTTTCAGTATTCCGAGACCTCCCATAACTTCATTTGATGTTTCTTGATTTCAAGCGTGGTCTGTATTATTTTTCGAAAAGCTTTTACGTAAAATTTAGAAGAATAATATGATTTTTGACTTAAAATGAGACTAGAATTGACCACTGTCACCATTTTGGGTAAACAACCTCGGATCGGGATTAGACTATTCAAGTAGGTTCGTATAATATTTTTGGACTTGTACGTACATTTGGTTGTGTGTCAGGGGTGACCCGAGTGCATTTCGGTGCATTATGAATTTGTTTTTTGTGATAATGAGTTTTAAAGTTGAAATCTTGAGTTTTGATGATCGATTCTTGTTATTTGATATTATTTTAATGATTTGAGGTAGCAAGCAAGTTTGTATGATATTATTACACTTGTGTGCATGTTTGGTTTGGAGCACGAGGGGCTTGGGTGATTTTCGAAGGCATGGCAGATTAATCAATAGCTAGTGTGTTTTAGTTGTTGGTGTTGATCTGCAAGTCTCGCATTTGCGAGGACCTGTTCGCAAATGCGAACTCCACTTTTGCAAAGTCGAGCTCGTATTTGCGATAAGGGGCTAGGTAGGGCAGTCTTCGCATTTTCGAAGAGATGTTTGCTATTACGGATATCACAGGATCACTTTTGCGATGGCTTGGTTGCTTCTGCGACTGGGTACTAGACTTAGTTAGGTTCCCAAATGCGAGCCTTTGAACTCATTTGTGATGAAGGGGTGTATCGCAAATGCGATGTTATTGTCGCATCTGAGACTAGTTTAGGCTGGGGGAACTGTTCGCATTTGCGACCAGTGTTTCGCATTTGCGATGGTCGCAATTGCAAACAAGAGTTCACAATTGCGATACCTGCAGCTAGGTAACCTGCAGCTAGGTAAAGAGGGAAAAATCGGGACTTAGCTCATTCCATTCTATTTTTTAACCCTAAACACTCTGGAGGCAATTTTCTAGAGAGTTTTTCTTCCAAAAATCATTGGTAAGCAACAGTAACTAGATTTTAATCAATTTCCATTATTTTTCATGAGTTTTGAACATCGAATCCAGAAATTTTATGGTAGAAATTAGGGGTTTTGGGTAGAGTTTAGAGATTCTGTAAAATTGAGATTTAGACCTCAAATTGAGGTCGGATTTTGAAATAAATTGCACAACCGGGCTCGGGGGTGAATGAATAATCGGGTTTTGTTCCGAATCTCGGTGTTTGACCAAGCAAGCCCGGAGTTGATTTTTGTTGACCTTTTCAAAAATGATCAAAATTGAACCTTTTTCATTTGTTGGTAGTTTCTAAAGCTTATCTTGAATTGTTTGAACGATATTTGGCTAGATTTGGTATTTTGGAGGCTTGCTCGAAAGGAAACATTGTGGTTGATTGTTGAGTTGGTTGTGCAAGGAGGTAAGTGTCATGTTTAACTTTGACTTGGGATAATTAGGACTTGTTGGTCTATTTGCTACATGAATCATGGGTTAAAGCATGCGGGCTGAGTTATTTATCTTTATGTCAATATTTATACTATGTTATGTTTCTTTAATTGCCTTGGTTGCTAAATGACCTTACTTGTTATTCATGCCTGCTTGTTATATGTCAATTAGTTGTTACATGGTTTGTTTATTAAATCTTCAAACCATCACCTGCTTACGTGCTATTTGTTCTTACTTGTATTAATTCCATATCTTAATTGTTTCATGCATGTACTTGCCTTTATTGTCGTTACCTTGCTTGTCGCACTTTATTAAATTGTGTCTGACTGTGGAAGTCATTTGGCTATTCTTGTTTTAATAAATTATCGAGGTTTGGGATTATGAGGCATTGGTTATTCTCCATTTGTGTTAGTTGTTCCTTGATGTTCTGTACGCTTTATTTCCCTTTCGTGCTAAGATTACACAAATTGGGTTGTGTTGAGTTGTTCGTGTTAATGAGTTGATATTGGGAATGGGTTGCACGCCACAATAGTATTGAAATGAATTGATAAATGTTGGGATCGGGTTGCACGCTGCAACAGATGTTGAGATAAACATTGGGATCGGGTTGCACGCCGCAACAGATATTTGATAAATATTGGGATCGAGTTGTGCACCACAAGGGTGTATGATATGTTGCAGTGTTGTAGCTATAATGTTTTGTTCTGGTACTGTGATATGACTATTTGAGATTAGTTGACCTCTAGGTCCGTTCTTACCAGTTTATTTGCTTTTCTCTATATATTTATCTTGTCTTTTATTATTATTCGTACATGTTTACAGTGAGTGTCTTGTCATAACCTCATTACTATTTCGTCGAGGTTAGACTCTACGCTTACAAAGTACATGCGGTCGGTTGTACTCGTACTACACTTCTGCACTTCTTGTGCAGATCTTAGTGTTGGTCCCAGCGGTGCGTAGAGAAGTTCGCTCGGATTTGACTTGCCAGGAGACTTGAGGTAGAGTTTTTTGGCGTTCGCAGTCCCTGAAGTCCCCTTCTACCTTGTTTTTACTGTTTATCTTGTTTCAAACAAATGTATTTCATTTAGACCATATTGTAGTATTCTAGTCGCTCATGTACTTGTGACTACAAATTTCTAGGATTAGTATAGACTGCATTATTTCTGGTATTTCTCCCATGTATTTCCGAGTTTATCAGCCGTTAGTTATTACTGTTCTACTTTTAAATTGTAAAAATAATTAATTAATTAGCTAACGTTGGCTTGCCTAGCAAGAGGATGTTAGGCTCTATCACGGCCCCATAGTTGGGATTTTGGGTCTGTCGTGTTTCTCTTTTACATGCCCCTTAAGAAAAAATTAAATTGGAGAGGTTTTTAACTGTTTTACCTTTATTTATATTTTAAGATATAATCTCTCTTCATTTAATATTTATTCATAACTAAGATATTTGTAGTCTTCAAGAACAGCTAATGCTAAGGGTAAAATAGGAAAAAATATAATTAATTTAGTCTTGAACATCTAAAATGATAAACAATTTGAGACAATTATTTTTATAAACCACAACAAATTATTTGATATGAAGGGAGTAATAATATATAAATATAAAATTTATCAAAGAAGAAAACCGAATATTTGAAAGGTTGTGTTCCTTCTAATTTTTTATCTAACTTACTTTTGATTTCATTTCAACCGCTGGCTACCTTGTAAACAAAGCTTATCTATTTAAAGGCTTTAAACTTGCATCAAATATGTTACACCAATGAATGAATTGTCATTCCTTGAGAAATATCCTGCCATTTCTCTCTTTGTTAGATATACAAAGAATTATTCATTCTTCTTAACCTACTACTATTTCTTTTTCATGGTCAATTCCATGAAAGAAATATTCTGCCATTTCTTCTTTCTATTGGATTAAATTTCATTATAGTACATTCTAATTCTAAATCCGATTCTTCAATCTGTGTGTATTTTTATCTGATTATGATTATATTATGTTTTCTATGAATTTGTTGGTATTCTTTTTGTAATCAATCGCGTATGGAGTAGTGATTGAGAACATGGAAATTTGAGAAAAGTACATTCACAGACGTTGCGTGCGTTGCTTTACTCATATTCAGTGATTGCATGTCAAGGAAAGTATAGATTAATATCAACAACTATTTTTCTACTTACAGTGAAGTGCTTTTTTGTTAGTTTGTCTGATAGTTGCATTGTGGCATGTAAATCTTGATTTACAATTAAAAAAAAGATTAAAAAAAATGATATTTTTTTATAATTAAAAAAAATTTAATATTAATTTTTTATTTTATTCTAAATAATTTTTTTTATAGTAACACAAATATATGATACGTTTGAGACCGCAAGTTTCAAATGTACCCACAAACCAAGTGTTGAGGCCACATTTAAGGCACATCTAAAAGTGGAAACCCGTAAGGAAAAAAATTAAAGACCTAAATATACTTTAAATAATTTAAATACTCCACTTGTTAAAAAATCATACGCTACCAACCTTCATACTCCTCAATCGACTCTCTTCGGGTGACTCGAATTTAAATACTCCACTGGTTAAATACTCCTCATTCACAATTTATTCATTAACAAATGTAGTATTCCGAAGTCCATTCGAATCCTCCTCTCTTCAGGTTTCACGTTCACTGATAATTTAAAAATTCATATGGATTGTACTTTTTACATTGATCCCCATCTTACAGAAATGACTATTAAGGCTGCAAAAGGATGGCGAACGAAAGCTTTTTAGAAAAGTGATTGAAAAAGATAATTCAGGAGAGTGGCCCCAAGTTTCTAGTTGAATGCCTCAATGCAGACGAGGTTTTGGCAAAACTATTTTAATCTATTGATTGATTAGGAATTTGTTCTTAATGACCGGAAGACTCAGAATTAAAATTTTTGCATCACTTTATTATTGATAGTTTTTACCATCTGACTTAATTAATTTATTTCATTACTTGTACATAGCAAGCACATAGCAAGCCGTGCTAAACTTTAGTTGTCTCACTGTGTGATAATGAACAATATGCTCAAGTTATAATTTACATGGAGGGTTTAGTATTCTTTTTCTTATTTGAAATGTACTTTTCCGTATTAAGCTCTACATTCAACAGCTTGCTTAATTCTATAACATTTAACACCTTTTTAAATCTAAGGTTTATAAAAAGAGATCTTATTAGCTGTAATATATTTTCACTACTAGAAATCAGCTAAAAAACGATCACAAAAAGCGATTAAAGTTGGTCTCTTTTTATCCAAAAGTGACCAAAAAGCGACCGAACAGGTCACAATTCAGGTGGTCACAATACAATTGCGACCAAAGTTGGTCGCTAATTTGCAACCAACTTTGGTCTCTACAACAAAAGGACCAAACATTCCGGAAAAACATATAGAGACCAACTTTGGTCGCAAATTAGCGACCAACGTTGGTCTCTATATGTTTTTCTTAATAAATATAATCTGGGAAATTGCGACCAATATTGGTCGCAAATTAATTAATTTTTTTCAATAAAAATTTAATTTACAGGTTGCGACCAACGTTGGTCGCAAATTTTGTTAATATTCTTTTTAGATTTTGGTTAAGCGACCAAGGTTGGTCGCAAAACTAATAACAGAATAATTTTAATTTACAGTTAACGACCAAGGTTGGTTGCAATACTCCCAGATTTTAAAAATCTAGGTAACATAGCGACCAACCTTGGTCGCTATTCTGAAAATTAATTTTTGTTTTTTAGAATAAGCGACCAACGTTGGTCGCTATACCTGAACAGTGTTAAAATTTGGGCAGTTTAGCGACCAACATTGGTCGCTAATTTCCAGATTTTTTTTTTTCAGTGAAAAGCGACCAACTTGAGACCAACATTGGTCGCTTTTCTTGGTTCATTTTTTCCAGAAATCGCCTGTTTTGGCAGCTACACCACCTGCCAGCTTACCAAAATCCTAAACAGGCATTTTATGCCATAAACGATGAACAACAACAACAATAAACGACGACAACAACATCAAACCAAATTCGTTTATGGCATTTTATGCCATAAACAACAACGACAACAACAACAACAACAACAACAACAACAACAACAACAATAAACAACAACAACGACAACAACAACAACAACAACAGCATTAAACAACAACAACAATAACATTAAAAGTAACAAAGTATAAAGTTCAATAGAACTTATACATAAGCTAACCAAAATAAGTTAAATGTTATTACAATTCAAGGATTATTAATGTCTACATCATTAGTGTCATCGTCCGATGAAATGTCATCACCAAGATGGTATTAATAAGGGTGCTGTTGTGTAGGACCGGAGGGATGATAACGGGGAGGACGGGAGAAAGTAGCACGGGGAGGGCGAGCCTCTGGCGATGACTCACGAGACCGGGGAATCGAAAAAGTGCCAGAAGCCAAGAGAGATTTGAGCTACTCTTGTATGGCAATATACTGAGCATCTCTAACATTCTCTCCTTTCCTTGGAGGCTTCTAGCTCGGCTGTGAGCTTTGCCACATTCTCCCGCATAGCGGAGAGGCTCTCCCCATCAAGTTGCTCCGTTTGCGCGGAAGTGCCTATTCCTTGCATTCCACACTTATAGCGGTGGAATTTCTTAGTGGGAAGCCCATATACCTTCCCCATTTTGGACCGCCAGCAGCCTGTGTCCATAGTCTTTCAGCATCCTCGTCCGACGGTTGGATTGGGTCACCCGATGAAGATGGTGGCTGGCTGCGTATGAATTCTTCAATCTCAGCTGTGAAGTGACCCTATATGAAAAATTACATTGAATTAGTATTTCAAAAGTTATACAAAAGTAAATCAAAGTACTTAATGAAAATTGAAAACTTACATGTACAATCGAGGCTCGGCCCTCGACCCACCTTTCTTCATCCGAATCTTTCTTTTTCTTGACAATATGAGTCTCCTTGAATAACTCATCTTGCCTCATCGGACGGCCCAACTTCTTCTCCTGAAAACTCCTAAATTTTAGTTAATAAACAGAGCAGACGTTGAAAATTAAAATTAAATTAAGCAATTACGTGCCATTTTCCTCTTTATTGTAGCGAGGCTGATCGCACCTCCAGTGTGCAGGGAGCCTCCCTTCTCCGAAGCACGAGCTTTCTTTCCTTGCTCACTCTTCTTTAAGAAATTTGCGGTTAGTCATTGCCTTTGCAGATCATCCCATAGACGATCAAGCAACCAGGAGGGCTTCTGGTTCGACTTTCTAGCTCTGGAAAAGCAATGTGACAACCGCTTGCGAGCCTTGAGATGGAAGTTTGAAGCTACATCCGCACTATAGCGGTGTTCCCACACACACTTGCTCTGTATTTCAAAAGTTAAGTATTTAGATGGAAATATCACAAATATAAATAATTGTACTACTTAAAAGAACATTTATACCTTAAATTCATTGAAAATTTGCTCCTTAAGCGAGAATGGGAAATCACTCCAAGTCGCATAAGGGCCATCATATAGCTTTCTAGTGGCTTGGATGATTATCCTTGTAGTAACATTACTAGGATGAACCTTTAATGTAATTAAAAAAAGACACATTAATATCTTAGTAAAACCGTACAAAAAAATAAACGTAAAAAATTATAAATAACTCTTACCCGTCACCCTCAGGGACTATGATGATCCTGCCATATTGATCACGATGCACCTCCTCGTCATCATCACCATCACCGTCCGAACCATGTACATCAGAGGCATGTGTGGAAGGTGTAGGGGGATCAGTGCTAGTGTCTCGCAGGCGAAGGCCTGTAATAGATGGAGTCCCAGATGAAGATGGCTGCGAGCCCTATGACATAGATGTATCGGCCGCAGGGGGACGTGTCACTGATTTCTGTGACCCGAGTGGCTGCGACCCAAGTGGCAGCAACCCCAGTGGCTGTGACCCCAGTGGCTGCAACGCTGATGCCCGTGATCCATGTGGATGTGACATGGATCGATGCGGTCCATGTGATGCAGATGGCTGAGATCCACGTGGATGTGCGGCAGCTGGACTGTACGTCGGACGTACAATCCTATGGCCCTGTGATGATAGACCTGGTGTCTGCATGAAGGTGTAGGGCTGGTGATGCTGTGGCAGCTCAAAATAGCCCTGGGGTGGAGGAAAAGACGTAGGCAGAGGCAACTCTGGAACGGCAGGACAAGTTGGAGTATAATCTTCTACCCTCCTCTTTGGTTTCCTAGCCTTTTCTCGACCCCGACAACTACTAGATTCATTGTTACCTCGACCCTTGCCTGTCATCTGCATAATATAATACATATTTAGGACTGTTTGATATAAAGAAAATATATAGCTATAAATGGGAGTTGTTAAAGAAACCAACTGTTTAAAGCTCATCGTCGTATAGTTCCTCGTCCGAGAATTCTTCTTCCTCGGTAGTTTGAGCTTCATCGGTTGATACTTCTTCCTCGTTTTCTGTAATTCTTACTTCAGAAATATCAACTTCTTCCAGTATGTGTTCACGATGTTCCAAATCATTTTCTAAAACTTCGTCCACTATTTGGTCAACAGTGGAGATATCGTTTTGATATGCAATATCTAA